>PVLC010005347.1:42730-63050 GCA_004027655.1 Graphiurus murinus | reverse complement strand
GTAATCCCAGTACTTGGAAGGCTGAGACAGGAGGATCATGGGTTTGTGGCCAGCCTCAGCTACTTAGTGAGGTCACCTGCAATTTAGTGAGACCCTGTTTCAAAATAAAGAATAAAAAATAGGACTGGGGGTGTAGTTCAGAGGTAGAATACCTCTGGGTTCAATCCCCAGTACCACAAACAAAATAATAATAATACTACGGTGTATTGATTGGTAGGACAAGTTCATTCCCATCTTACAGATTCTGGGAGTGTCCTCTCACACCTTTCTTCTTGGGTTTGCACAAGCAAGGGTTGGGATTGGGATTGTGTTGCTCTCTCATGTATGTAAGCTTGTGCCTTGTGATGGAGAGTTCCATAGTTGGGGTTGTGGCTTTCTCCTGTCCTCTGCAGCATTCTAGATCATAGATGATCTTGGCAGGATGAACAATCTTGACACATGAACTCTAACAGAGTTGATAATTTTAACTATTTATGTCATAAAACCCTTTCAAAGAGTCTCTTAGCAAGAGGCTGGCTTAATTCTCCCTTTTCTCTGTCCCTATTCACGTTCTTAAAGGTTGTTCATAGCTGTGTATGGTGGTGCATACTTTTAAGGCTGAGACAGGAGGATCACAAGTTTGAGGACAACCTTAGAAAATTTTGAAGCTCTCATCAACCTAGAGACACCCTGTTTCAAAATAAAAATAAAATAGGGATAGGGGTATAGCTTAGAGGTAGAATGCCCCTGGGCTCAATCCCCAAGTGCTAAAAAAAAAAATTTCAAACAGGCTGCAGTGAAATTAGGGCTGAAAATGAACATTTTAGTTACAGTCAAAATTCTGCTGCATCCTGTCATTTCTTTCTAACTGAGCTTGAATGTTTCTTTAATTTCACTGGGTATTTAATATCTCATGACAACATGGTGTTCATATTTTAGATTATGAATGTGAAGGTGACTAGGAAAGTCACACTGTTCTGCCAGTGCAAGAAGGTGATGGCTGTGTCGTCACTGTTATTTGAAATGATTGACTTTGCAATGTGTTGCCACACTGAGGGTGATGCCTGTATCCCTGCAGTGGGAGACTTCAGGACTGCTCACTTTGTTTTATTTCACTTTACTGAAGGATTGGAATACTTTTCTGCTGCGGTTTAATGATTTGGACTTGTGTGTATCAGAAAATGAAACATTAAAGCATCTCTCAAATGACACCACAACTCCGGAGAGCACAGTTACCAGTGGGCAAGCCAGAGTGTCCACGCAGTCTCCCCAGACTCTGGAGGATTCAGGCCCAGTTAACATCTCCGTTGCAATCACCCTAACCCTGGATCCACTCAAACCCTTTGGAGGCTATTCTCGAAATGTCACCCATCTGTACTCGACCATTTTAGGACATCAGATTGGACTTTCGGGTGCGTGAGTAGTAGCTACCTTTTTTTTGGTTTTGTTTTCAGAATTCTTGGGCAACAACTAAGACAGAGTATTAGATACATATGTCTTTACTTATACTGTGTTTTCACTATATTTTATTTTTGCACGTGTCTCTTATTGAGCTTGAACTACATGAAGTCAAGAAGGAACCATTTTCACTTCGTAAAGCATGTAGTAGTCTCTTAGTAAAGCTTGTAACAAGAATGAAAAACTGATAGGGCTTGCGGGTGGAGCTCAGTGGTAGAGCTCTTGCTTGGCATGCCTGAGGCCTTGGGTTCCAACCCCAGTAGCATGTACACACACACACACACACACACACACACACACACACACACACAAATGAGAAACTGAAAAGGTTGTTTTTGTCCTTAATACAGGTAAGCTTTGAGCAACACAGGTTTAACACACAGGTGTAGACTCACCTATACTTGGAATTTTTTTTTTTTTTTTTTTTTTTTGCGGTACTGGGGATTGAACTCAGGGACATTCTACCTCCGAGCTATACCCCCAGCCCTAGTTTTTATTCTTTATTTTGAAACCAGGTCTCACTAAGTTGCGGAGTGCCTCACTAGGTAGCTGAGGCTGGCCGCGAACCCGGATCCTCCAGTCTCAGCCTCCCGAATGCTGGGATTACAAGCGTGCGCCACCACGCCCGGCTTTTTTTTTTTTTTGAAATTTGTAACAACTTGAAAAAACTTACAGATGAGCTATGTAGTCTAGAAATATCAAATAAATTAAGAAAAAGTTAGCTATGTCATGTATAAAATGTATGTAGATAATTTGTACGATATGAATGCATAAAATATACGTAGGTAAGAGTTTATTTTTAAATCATTTACTATATAAAATATACCTAAGTCTTTTATAAACAGTTAAAATGTATTGAACCTTATGCATATAAGCATAGACTGCTTAGTGCCATTTGCAAGTGAGAAAAATGTAAGCAAACATACAGGTACAGTATTAAATGATAACTGCAAGCTGGGTTTGGTGGCTCACACCTGTAATCCCAGTGCTGGGAGGCTGAGACAGGAGGATCTCATGTTCAAGGCCAGCCCCAGCAACATAGACTCTCATCAAGTTAGTGAAGCCTTTCCATATAAAGAATAAAATGGGACTGGGTGTGTAGATCAAAGGTAGAATGCCCCAGGGTTCAGTCCCCAGTACCAAAAAAATATTATATATAACTTCATTAAATTACTATCATAATTTCATAGTCACCTCCTGTTACTACTGCAATAGTCTCAAGTACTTGAAACAGTGTGATGCTAATCATTGCAGCATGAGTAATTCATCTGTCCAATAAATTGCAGAGTATAATAAAAAATGATCTCACTGTTCTCGTGTATTTTTCTCCATATATAATACACACATAACATGCAGAATGTGTGTTAATTGTTACTGGTAGGACTTCCATTTAGTAGTAGGCTGTTAGTAGTTGAGTTGTTTGGGAGTCAGAAGTTATACTCAGATTTTTTTTGTGTGTGGTACTGGGGATTGAACCCAGAGGCATTCTACCTTCAAGCTACACCCTCGGCCCAATTTTTTTTTTTTTTTTTTTGCGGTACTGGGGATTGAACTCAGGGGCATTCTACCTCTGGGCTATACCCCTAGCCCTATTTTTAATTCTTTATTTTGAAACCAGGTCTTACTAAGTTGCGGAGTGCCTCACTAGGTAGCTGAGGCTGGCCTCGAACCCGGATCCTCCGGTCTCAGCCTCCCGAATGCTGGGATTACAAGCGTGCGCCACCACGCCCGGCTTCCTCAGCCCAATTTTATTTCTTATTTAGAAACAACTAAACACTAGGTTGATGAGAGTTTCACTACTTGCTAAGAAAATTCTTCATTTGAAGGGCCTGGACCTTGGAAGATTAACCAAAAACCTTTTTGTAAAGTCCTTATGGAACTTGTGAGGTCTTTTCGAACCTGCGATCCTCCTGCCTCAGCTTCCCAAGTACAGGGATTACAGGCATGCACCACCACAACACTTACCATACTCAGATTTTGACTCTGTGGGGGGTTTGGCACCCCTAAGCCCTATGTTATTCCAGGGTCATCTGTATTTTACAAACACATAATTTTTTTTTTTTTTTTTGTGGTACTGGGGATTGAACTCAGGGGCATTTACCTCCGAGCTGTACCCCCTATTTTTTATTTTTCGCAGTACTGGGGATTGAACTCAGGGGTGTTCTACCTCCGAGCTATACCCCAGCCCTATTTTTTATTGTTTATTTTGAAACTGGGTCTCACTAAGTTGTGGAGTGCCTCACTAGTTAGCTGAGGCTGGCCGCGAACCCGGATCCTCCTGTCTCAGCCTCCCAAATGCTGGGATTACAAGTGTGTGCCACCATGCCCAGCTTATTTTTTATTCTTTATTTTGAAACAGGTCTCACTAAGTTGTGGAGTGCCTCACTAAGTAGCTCAGGTTGGCCAAGAACCTGAATCCTCCGGTCTCAGCCTTCCAAATGCTGGGGTTACAAGCATGTGCCACCATACCCGGCTTCAAACACATAATTTTTTTTTTTTTTTTTTTTTCAGGTACTGGGGATTGAACTCAGGGGCATTCTACCTCTGAGCTATACCCCCAGCCCTATTTTTTATTCTTTATTTTGAAACCGAGTCTCACTAAGTTGCGGAGTGCCTCACTAGGTAGCTGAGGCTGGCCGCGAACCCGGATCCTCCGGTCTCAGCCTCCCGAATGCTGGGATTACAAGCATGCGCCACCACGCCCGGCTCCAAACACATAATTTTTAATCAGATTTATCCTGTTGGAGTTTTCAGTACTTACTACAAATCTCCCTCTGGTGCTGAAATTGAGCCCAGGACCTCATGTGTGCTTGGTGAGGTTTTTTACCATGCCTACATGTTTGTTGAAATGCTCACTGTTAGCTGAACCTTGTGCTAGCTGCTAGGAAGAACTAGAAAAAGTCCAAGAGCTGATCTCTTCCTCTTGGAATTTTGGGACTATAGAAAAGCCAAAGATAACATGATTTAACATTATCAGGCACAAGCTCCTGGCACAAAGGAACTGCTATGTAAGAGCGTATTATATAATGAAGAATAAACACTTAAGCAACTTAGCAAGACCCAGTTTCAAAATTAAAAAAAAAAAAGAGAGAGAGAGATGGAGTATGGGGGTGTACCTCAGAGCAAGAATGAATGCCCCTGGGTTTAATCCCAGTACTAAACAAAACAAAAACAAAAATCCCTGTAAAACATGTAGTGCCGTACTTTGACTAGTGATAGACTCAGTGATTTGGGAGGACAAAGCCATGGAAGATGGAAGAATCAGGAAATTCTTCATTTGAATGTCCTGGACCTTGGAAGATTACCAAAAACCTTTTTGTAAAGTCCTTATGGAACTTGTGAGGTCTTTTCCTATCCATGGTAATCAGGACTTCTGGGTTTTCTTTTTTTTTTTTTTTTTTTTTTGCGATACTGGGAGTTGAACCCAGGGGCACTCTACCTCTGAGCTACACCCCCAGGCCTATTTTTCATTTTTTATTTTTTTGGTGATACTGGGGATTGAACCCAGAGGCGTTCTACCTTCGAGCTACACCCCCAGCCCTATTTTATTTCTTATTTGGACGCAGGGTGTTGCTCGGTTGATGAGAGTCTCACTACTTGCTGAGGCTGTCCTTGAACCTGCAATCCTCCTGTCTCAGCCTCCCAAGTACTAGGATTACAAGTGTGTGCCACCATGCCCGGCTGACTTCTGGGTTTTCCATGTAGCAAGTGGACTTTTCTTCTGGTATGGCTTTAAGACACCTTGGTTTTAGTTTAAGGTTTATCACTTACTTCTTAAGCTTGTTAGACCCTCTGATCCTCAGTTTGTACATAGGCAAAAAGGAAGAATAACCCTTCCTAGGTTACATTTAGGGAATTAGAGGAAACTTTAAATGAAGCAGTACATATAAAAGCAGATTGAAAATGGTAAGAGTGTTGTGCCAATGCCAAAGCAGCAGTGGCCCAAGCTTTCCTGCTCAGATGCCTGCTCAGCTCGTGCTGGCATCTCCAGGTCCTAACTGGAAAGTGCCCCTCCCCATTTACCACTTTGTGTCACTACTAATTGAGCAGGCCTCATAGTTGGAATCAAGACTGTTCCCACAAAGGTATGTTCCTGGGCCAATAGGTGACTCCTGGGTGGGTTTGATTTCTGGATTCACTTGAATCCCAGAGAATAACACATTAATTTTTTTCTCTCTCTCATAGGCAGGGAAGCTCATGAGGAGATAAATATTACTTTTACCCTGCCTGCGGCTTGGAGCTCGGATGACTGTGCTCTTCACGGTCACTGCGAGCAGGTGGTGTTCACAGCTTGTATGACCCTCACAGCCATGCCTGGTGTATTTCCCGTCACTGTGTAAGTGTTCCTGCACCTGGTGGATTTGCAAGGGGAGTGCCAGCAGAAACTTATTGTGGCTGGCTTGCATTGCCTTCCTTTGTGAAGTGATCACCTTTCAGACCTGGCTAAAGGATTGTTTAAATTTAATTTGGAAATCTAAAGGTAGAATTTCTGCACATAAATATATCAGAAAGTTGGTGCTTCAACAAGGCAGTAAAAACAGCTGGGGTTGTTGTTGGATGTTCTTAGGCTGCCTTTCCTCCCCGAGGAGAAGAAACATGTTACAGCAAAAAGAAGTAAGAGCTGTAAGAGCTAATCCTTTGACCAGAGTCACCCATAATTAAGGCTGCCTAAAGCTTCTGTTCGTCTCCATTATACAGAAAGTGTTATTTTTAAATTGAGTATAAATTGAACCTAATTTTCCATAAACAAATACTTCTGAAAATTGTTTCCTGTTTCTTTTCTTTTTTTTTTTTTTTTAACATCACTCAGTATTAATCACTTTGCATTTAAGGGTTTTTTTCCTCTCTGTAAAGGAGATAATGATCTATAAATTGGTGTGTGAAATACACAAGATACAGCCTACTTTTTTTTTTTTTGCGGTACTTGGGATTGAACTCAGGGGCATTCTACCTCCGAGCTATACCCCCAGCCCTATTTTTTATTCTTTATTTTGAAACAGGGTCTCACTAAGTTGCGGAGTGCCTCACTTAGGTAGCTGAGGCTGGCCTCGAACCCGGATCCTCCAGTCTCAGCCTCCCAAATGCTGGGATTACAAGCGTGCGCCACCACGCCCGGCTAATACAGCCTACTTTAAAAACTTCTTTGGTAGCCGGGCGTGGTGGCACACGCTTGTAATCCCAGTATGAGGGAGGTTGGGACTGGAGGATCCGGGTTGGTGGTCAGCCTCAGCTACTTAGTGAGGCCCTCCGCAACTTAGACCCTGTTTCAAAATAAAGAATAAAAGAGACAGCTGGGGGTGTAGCCTGGAGGTAGAATGCCCCTGGGTTCAATCTTCAGTTTTGCAAAAAACAAAAAAACTTCTTTGGTGAATCCTCTAAAAAAATTTTCCTGGGATTTATCTATATTAAACATTTGGAGGTTTTCAGGACAAGATCAGATAAATTAAACATTATTTGGTGTTATAATAGTATTGGATGTAGAAGTTTGTATGTAAAGCTTTGAGTTATAGCTAAGAATTAGGTAATTCAAGAAAAAAGACTTAAAAAGAACAGGGCCCTCTTTCACCACACAGATGTGAAAGGATCGTGGTTTGACTTCTGAAGGCAAAAATCCAATACTCAGACTCCTAAGTGTCAGATGCCTTTCTCTTTTTCTATTATATGTTATTTAAAAAGTAAGATCCTCAGCTGGGCGTGGTGGCGCACGCTTGTAATCCCAGCATTCGGGAGGCTGAGACCAGAGGATCCGGGTTCGCGGCCAGCCTCAGCTACTTAGTGAGGCACTCCGCAACTTAGTGAGACTCGGTTTCAAAATAAAGAATAAAAAATAGGGCTGGGGGTGTAGCTTGGAGGTAGAATGCCCCTGAGTTCAACCCCTAGTACCGCAAAATAAATAAATAAATAAATAAAAAGTAAGACCCTCAAACTAAAAATATCATGGTGTGTATCCCAAAGAAACATGAGATTTTCAGAAGCATTTTATTTTTCCTTTCCACACATGTTGCTGTGTTTAGTGTTGTGTCAGGTGCTGTGGGGTAGACCTGTATAAATGTCTCAGGTCACTGAGCACCTGTCTTTCCCTCTCTTTCTCTGCAGACAGCCACCACACTGTGTTCCTGACACCTACAGCAACGCCACACTCTGGTACAAAATCTTCACAACAGCCAGAGATGCCAACACAAAATACGCTCAAGATTATAATCCTTTCTGGTGTTACAAAGGGGCCATTGGAAAAGTCTATCATGCTTTAAATCCCAAGCTGACAGTTATTGTTCCAGATGTAAGTGAGAAAAATACTGTGAGTGTGCCGTGGAACTCTGAGTGAAGGCCTGTGTGCTCCTTGGCTGGCTTAGTCCCTGCACTCTAGATTGGCAGCTGGGGTTGGCCTAAGTGAGGCCTAAGTGGCCTAAGTAATAGAGACTTGGAAAAACACGCCACCCTGTGCCTAAGAACAGTTTGTTTTCTTCATTTTCTGTTTTGCTCAGCAACAGTTGCTCATTGAGCAAGTCCTGTCTACCTAACCCTTAGGGCTTCCAAGAGCTGCTCGTGTGGTCTTACTGATGCACACAGCTATTCATAGAAGAATATTTGTTTGGTGTCAGCATGTGCAATAGATAGTACTGTTTATAGTTCAGAAAGGTAGAAGTAAGCCCAGCGTGGTGGTGCATGCTTATTATTTATTTTTCAGTACTAGGGGTTGAACCCAGTAGCATTCTACTGCCGAGTCACACCCCCAGCCTTATTTTTAATTCTTTGTTTTGAAACAGAGCCTCACTAAGTTGCTGAGGGCCTCACTGAGTAGCTGAGCCTTACTACAAACTTGCAATCCTCCTGTTTCAGCCTCCCAAGCACTGGGATTGCAGGCATGCACCACCATGCCCAGTTTGTATATGGGAGGGAACCTAGGGCCGATGTCGACAAGATAGATGTGAGAAGGAAAAGCAAAGGAAGCTTGTCTGGGTGCTCTCTTTTTCCATGGACGGCAGGGCCTGGGGTGATTGCATGGGAGGTCAGGGAGGAGTGAATCCAGCATGACTTCAGGGTTTTCAGCAGAAACTTATGGAAAGTGGGGAAATGCAGAAGGAAGGGAGCTGCCTCTGGGAGAGGGGTGTATGAGGCCTCCTGGTGGGGGAGCAGCAAGGATTAAGAATGTGGGCTCAGGTGGTGGTGCATGCTTACAATACCAGTAATTGGGAGGCTGAGACAGGAGCATCTCAGATTCGAGACTAGCCTCAGCAACTTAGCAACACTCTGTTTCAAAATAAAAAATAAAAAAAAATCAGGCTGGGGTATTGCTTGGAGGTAGAATATCCCTGAGTTCAATCCCCAGTACCAAAAAAAAAAAAAAAAAAAAGTGGGTTCAGGCTGTAAGCCTTCATCCCAAAGGAAGTTGTAAGAAGATGGTGTGTCCAGAGACAAGTAGGGGTTACAGCCTGATCTTGAGCCTTCATAAAGGAGGAGACCTGCAGTGGAGGGGCTCAGGCAGTGTGGGGATAGAAGCCATAGCACAGGAAGGAGTGGGTGGTCCCTAGAAGTGGTCTCTCAGAAACACCAGGTTTTCACCTAATGAGAGCCAGCTATGGTGGTTTAGTGTGAGAATAAAAATCAAAGTTGATACAACTTTAGAAGTTGGGAAATCCCATCTCCAGAAACAGCATTGAAATCATTCTGAAACTACAGCACACAGTAACTTAGACCCTGTTTCAAAATAAAAGCTGGAGCCAGGCATGGTGGCTCATGCCTATAATCCCAGTAGTTGGGGGCTGAGACAGGAGGATCAGAGGTTCGAGGACAGCCTTAGCAAGTAGCGAGACTCTCAGCAACCTAGCAAGACCCTGTTTCAAAACAAAAAAATAAAATTGGGCATTGGGCTGGGGGTGTAGCTCAGAGGTAGAATCTCCTTGGGTAAGAAAATAGGATTGGGGGTGTAGCTCGGAGGTATAATGCCCCTGAGTTCAATCCCCAGTACCACAAAAAAAAGAATAAAAAATTAGACTGGGAGTGTAGCTTGGAGATAGAATGCCCCTGGATTCAGTTCCCAGTACCGCAAATAAAATAAAAAACAAAAAATAAAAAATGTGCCTGGCTGGGATATAGTTCAGAAGTAGACTGTCCCTGGGTTCAATCTCCTTTACCACCAAGAAAAAAAAAAAATCAGTACTCAGCCTGATGTGGTGGCATGTGCCTGTAGTTTCAGTACATGGGGGGCAGAGACAGAAGGATCGCAGGTTTGAGGCTAGCCTCAGCAGCTTAGTGAGGCTGTCAGGAACTTAGTGAGACCCTATTTCCAAATAAAAAACAAAAATAGGGCTGGGGTGTAGCTCAGAGGCAGAATGCCCCTGGGTTCAATCCTCAGCATCACACACACAATAAAAATGAGTAACTCAGTGCAGATGTTTCTTTTCTCTTGATTTTTTAGGATGACCGTTCGTTAATAAATTTGCATCTCATGCACACCAGTTACTTCCTCTTCGTAATGGTGATAACAATGTTTTGCTATGCTGTGATCAAAGGCAGACCCAGCAAATTGCGTCAGAGCAATCCTGAATTTTGTCCTGAGAAGGTGAGCAGTGGATGGAGCCTGGCCCAGTCAGAGGTTTCTGTGTACAGAAATCCTAGTTCTTATCCCAGTCATTGTGAGTAGCACCTTTCCTCCAAAGAAATGAGTTTCTCACTTTTCCTTGTAAGGAGTCTTTAAGGGCTGGGGATGTAGCTTAGTGGCAGAGTGCTTTTCTGGCATGTATGAGGACCTGTGTTCCATTCCCAGCACTGCAACAAACAAACAAGAAAAACCAAAACAAAACTAGTCTTTACCCTCAGCCTAAATTATGGTGTTGGATTTTCAGTCATACACCAAGCTTTCGTAGCTGTTAAAAGGCACCTGTGTGGCAGTCCCCCTTGTAGAACCACAAGTCCTGGATAGACTGCTTCCTTTCCGTCAGCATGAGAAATCTAACAGATGGCCCATCAGCCTTTAAAACCTGTTAACTCACTGGGCACACACTTGTAATCCTTGTACTTGGGAGGTTGAGACAGGAGGATTACAGTTGAGGCCCTATGCAACTTAGACTCCATTTTTCTTTTTTTTTTCTTTTTTTTTTTGCGGTACTGGGGATTGAACTCAGGGGCATTCTACCTCTGAGCTGTACCTCCAGCCCTATTTTTTGTTCTTTATTTTGAAACAGGGTCTTACTAAGTTGCAGAGTGCCTCACCAGGTAGCTGAGGCTGGCCCCAAACCTGGATCCTCCAGTCTCAACCTCCCAAATGCTGGGATTACAAGCGTGAGCCACCATGCTTGGCTCTAGACTCTGTTTTCAAATAAATAAAATCGGGCTAGGGGTATAGCTCAGAGGTAAAATGCCCCTGGGTGTTTAATCCCCAGTATAAAACAAAAGAAAAACAAAAACAAAGCTGGGCTTGGTGGCACACGCTTGTAATCCCAGTACTTGGGAGGCTGAAACCAGAGGATCCGGGTTCGAGGCCAGCCTCAGCTACTTAGTGAGGCCCTCCGCAACTTAGTGAGACCCTGTTTCAAAATAAGGACTAAAAAATAGGGCTGGGGGTGTAACTCAGAGGTAGAATACCCCTGGGTTCAATCCCCAGTACTACAAAAAAAAAAAAGAAAAAACAAAAACAAACCACAAAAACAAAAACCAGTTAATTCTCTCAACACAGTTGTTCCACTAATTAGCAGCTTCTTGCAGAAGATGTTTAGATTTTATTCTTTCCTTCTTAGGTGAGATTGTTTTCTTAGGGACTTAATAACTCCCCTGCCTGATATGTACGTGCAGTCCCTGTGGGCCTTGGTCTCTGGGCAGGTCAAGGGCTCCTCCAGGCTGCCAGTGGGGCTGGGTCACTTGAGCGGCCCCGTTTGATCGGATTGCCTGTCTTGCTCTTTTCTAGGTGGCTTTGGCTGAAGCCTAATCCCACAGCCTCCTGTTTTCTGAGAGAGACTGAGAGAACCATAATCATTGCCTGCTGAACCCAGCCAGGGCCTGGCCACTCTGTGAATATATGATCTTACAATGTTGGGTTATTCCAGCCAAAGACATTTCAAGTGCCTGTAACTGATTTGTACATATTTATAAAAACCTATTCGGAAATTGGTCCAATGATGCACGTGCTTTGCACTGGGTGCAGTTAGAACCCTTCAGCCTTGCCCATGGACCTGTGGCCTGGGGTACTTCTGCGTGGCACTAGAGGGGATTCTTGGATTTTGCTGCAGCGGAGGAGGTCATGATGTTCGTGACCAAGGTCACAGGCGCGCTTTGTCACTGGTGGGGTTGAGGTTTGCTTTGGTTCTTGTTTAAGCCCGACATGTACAGAATGTTTGAAACAGTCTGCACCTTTGATATGATATTGCATTTCCAAAGCCACCAATCCATTTTGTGGATTTTATGTGTCTGTGGCTTTAATAATCATAGTAAAAACAATAATACCTTTTTCTTCATTTTGCTTGCAAGGAAACATACCTATCCAAGTTTTTCTTTTTCTTTTTCTTTTTTTTTTAAATAAAATAGTCACATTTTATACTACTCTAGTTAGGACAGACTTGTGCTTTTATCCTGAGTAAAAAGTTAAATACTTCAAAGTCACCTACATGATAAAGATCTAAGTTTCATTTTCCACGGCGAGGAACCTGGTCTTGAGAAGGCACAGAATGTTCTACTGTCTTTTTATTCCTCTGTTGCTCCCTTCCTCTGTTATAAAAGTTAAAGCAGCCTCCTCACTCAAATGGCTTAAAAATTAAGCAGACAGCCCTAGAGTAACAATTAGCTGTTCTCCTTTCTGGGATGTAGACAATAATTTGGAACGAGAATGATGCTTTGGTATAATTGTCATGAAAGGGTTTCTTTTTTGAAAAGGTGAATTTTTTAATTTGCATTTATTTTTTATGCAACTACTATATCTTCTGAAGGAAAATGGCAGCTACTAGACTTGTAAGATTAGAAAAATGATGCCTGTGAAATGTGAAGGAGCGAAATTCTGTTTTGCCATTTATTAAGAAACTCAAAAGCTTTTTTCTTTTAACATTTTGATCATCTAGCTCCTCTTTACTTTTGCCCTCTAATCCTCCTTCACATATATATGTATAATATATTATACATACATAATTATATATATATATAATTAAGCATTATCTTATCCAACCCTTTCTTGTTACTTGTATTCTTACTGTTTTTCTTAACAACTCTTTGCCTTAATAACGCATCTTCGTGAATGCTCTCTGAGTTCTCTCAGGCAGTTACAGCAGAAGGGCAGTTAAAACCTTGGGCATGGCTGGCAACACTTGAGGTCTGTAGTCTGTTCTGAGTTAGAATTAGTTTGGACAGTCTGAAATTCGTTGACCTAGAACAGTTTACCCCAGGCATTCTTGAATGGAAAACAGTTGTGGGCTTTTATTGAAGATTGTTAAAATAATCACTGTAGTTACTTGATATGTTAGTATTTCCTTTTAGTACATTTCAAGCACAATAATAGTATTTGTCAGCGAGTTTGTTTTTTTTTTTCCTTTTTCTTTTTGTATGATATAAGTTGCTTACATGATGCATGGCTAACTTGTTAATTTAGCTTTCTCTTTAGAGATTTTGAGACCCTTATGAGACAGGATTGAGAAAGCCATTTGGCTTGGCCTTTAGAAATGTCAATATCATTAGGACCATCATATCTTAGATTAAGCTGCTACTGAATTAATGAAATCCCAATCAAGTGGAGTTACAGGGATAGAGTCATAACTGGCAGAGTAATATCAAAGGGAAAAGACAAGTGAAAAGAAAGTCAGTATTGCAGGTTTGTTCAATCCAGCCCATTGCTAATATTAACTACCCTTGTTTTAATGACAGGGGATGGCTGAATCCATAGCCAGGGGAGGAACACTGCTAGGCATGAGGAGGGGAAGTGCCAAAAATGCCTGAACAATGTGACTTGTCCTGAGACCAGGACACACACTTTGAAATCCAACATTCACCACAGCAGGTAGATCGTAAAGAAACAGAGTCAGGTGTACGAAGGAAGGCTGGGGAAGAGAGGAGGTGTGGGCCCTGGAGGGACTTCTGTGGGATCTCAGGAAGTTCAGGGGACCTGTTACTGTTTGGGCACAGACGTTCACCGCCCATTCCTCAGCTGTCTCTTGCTAGTGGACCTCAGGATTAGGAGGTGATAGGGACAGAACCCATTGCCATTCAAGGGTGACCCCACGCAGCAGCACTGGCTCGTCTCGGGCGTCTTGGACTGGAAGTCCAATAAAAGGTCAGCAACTTACTATTAAAACGGTTGTTTCAGATCATATTGATCTCTTTCCTTTTTCCTTTTGTCCTTTTCTGTATGACTTGAATCAGTTTTGATTCTATTTGTAAGTTTTTCTCATTGTTAGGAACCTGCCGTTTCTGTTCCATTTTCTTTGGCAGTATATAGGGATTCAGCATCCTGGTGTTTCAACCCTCCTGCAGGGACTGTGGGGTTACGAGGGCCAGTGGATCCATCTCACTTATCTCACTGCATGATGGTCAGTAGCTGATCTGTTATGGCATTCAACTCCCTGATTAATTTTCAGCGTTTGAAATATGTGCATATGTGCTTTACAGAATAAAACATCTGAATTTATTTGCCATGTCTCCTTTTCCTTCAGTCTGTTGGGTGTTTTCTAAGAGAACATATGCAGGAAGCAACTGAGAGCTGTTTTTTTTTTTTTTTTTGCAAGATGTTCTTTTGAAATATCTGTCTTTTGTCATTAGGAAGAGGGTTAGGCAGTTTCCCTGCTAAGTGGCCTCACCAAGTCCCTGATCTTCTCCCTGAGAGCACAGACCCTCTGGGAGTTTACAACACCAGTAAGTACTCACAGACCTGACTCAAATCCTGCCCACAGACTCAAGAAACTGACCAGCAGGGAGCACTGAATAGATAGAGGAGTTTAAAGACACCCTTCTTTGTGTTACACAAACCCATGGTGTGCAACCATGTCTGGGTTACCAGCAGTAGACTCCCAGCCCACAAGTGCTGCCATTTCCAGGGCTGGATTTCCTTTGCCCCAGCAGGTGAACATCCTCTGTAGTTTCTGCAGCTAGAGGTCGTGTGCTCGCAAATACAAATCCTTCCCTGTTCCAGTGGGCAGAGGCTCCTGTCCTTTCCCTCACCCCTTGTAGTAGGTGCCTGAGTCATGAGTTGAGTCTCGGCTTGTAAAACCTCAGCAGGCCCTTTGTTTCTACCTCCTCCACTTCTCCTGCCTTCTCTCTGGAGCAGGTGGAACACTACGCTTAGAATGCTTGGGGCTATTCACTCCCCTCTCCTTGTATTCTTACAGTTTTGTGCATGAAGGTTCATCTGTCATTGCATAGAAAAAGCCTGGGAAAATAAGAGCCCACATTTCCCTTCCCTATTAATATAGCCTGTGTAAAATCAGACAAACCAAGTTCTCGTTAAGAGATTTTGCTCTTATCTATGAAATGCTATATTCCCAGTTCCTACAACAGTGACTGACACATAAGAGAACCCCAAGAAATACTTGTTATTAGCCAGGCGTAGTGGCGCATGCTTGTAATCCCAGTACTTGGGAGGCTGAGGCTGGAGGATCTGGGTTCAAGGCCAGCTTCAGCTACTTAGTGAGACACTCTGCAACCTCGTGAGACCCTGTTTCAAAAATAAAAATAGGACTGGAGTGTAGTTTGGAGATAGAATGCCCCTGGGTTCAATACCCAGTACCGCAAAAAAAAAAAAAAAAAAAAAAAAAAAAAAAAGATTTTGGATTAAATTTTTTTCATTTTCCTGGTGGGCTCACTGTGCTTTAAATTCCTTTAGACTCATAGGCAGTTAAGAATTGTCATAAGCCGGATGTAGTGGCGCACGCTTGTAATCCCAGCATTTGGAGGCTGAGACCGGAGTATCCAGGTTCGCGGCCAGCCTCAGCTACCTAGTGAGGCACTCCGCAACTTAGTGAGACTCGGTTTCAAAATAAAGAATAAAAAAAAATAGTGCTGGGGGTATAGCTCAAAGGTAGAATGCCCCTGAGTTCAATCCCCAGTTCTGCAAAAAAAAAAAAAAAAAGAATTGTCATAAAAGTGGAATGAATCCACAGACCAGAGGGACACTGCAGAATAGTTGAGTTCCTCGAGAGCCGAGTTGCTGTCAAAGACATTTCTCTGCCTTTTTTTTTTTTTTTCCCCCTTCTTTGTGGTACTGGGGATTGAGCCCAGGGGCATTCTATCTCTGAGCTACTGAGCTACACCCCTAGCCCTATTTTATTCTTTATTTTGACATACGGTCTCAAGCCCACGATCCTCCTATCTCAGCCTCCCAAGTATTGGGATTAGAAGCTTGTGCTACCATGCCTGCTTCTACCCATTTGTGAGAACCTGCTTTCTTTTCACCATTGAAGACCCTGAACAGCTTATACCATGCTTTTTATTGATTGTGGATGAACAAGAGTGGTTTGAAAATTTTAAAAATAGATGGCACTGAATTATGTCAGAGTGGAAGGGAAGGGGTTGTTTTGTTTTTGATATTCAGCCTCTTTCCTCCAAATTCCTTTGCTTATTCACTAGCAAATATTTCTGTTTTTTGTTTTTTGTGATGGGGATTGAACCTAGGGATATTCTACCTCCAAGCTATATCCCCAGCCCTATTTTATTTATTTTGAAATAGTCTCACTAAATTGCGGAGGCTGTCCTTGAACCTCTGATCCTCCTGTCTCAGCCTCCCAAGTACTGAGATTACAGGTGTGCACCACCACGCCTGGCTAATAACAAATATTTCTTGGGGTTCTCTTATGTGCCAGTCACTGTTGTAGGAGCTGGGAATATCGCATTTCATAGATAAAATGCTCCCCTTCTGGCTGAGGAGACAGTTGGTGAGTATGTAAACATATTCATAATCTGATGCCAGATAGTGATGAGATAGATACCAGAGCAGAACACGATGGACAGGACACCTCAGTTGGGGTGGTCACAGGCGGCTTGGGAGAGTTTGAAGACACAAATGGGGAATTTCTGGATGGAAGTGCTCACGTGGAGGGCAGGGCCCTGGATCATTGGTGGATGAAGAACAGGAGTCCTGCAGGGAAGGACCTTTGCCCCTCCTGAGAGCTGCTGCCAGTGCGGCCCCAGGGCTGTGGTGTGCTACAGGTAATGCAGGGAGGCGCCCCTCCACTGACTGGTCCAGGAGGGAAGTTCTCAGAACTGAAGCACAACATGGCAGGAATGAGCCCAGGCCATGGAGCGTGGGCCAACCAAAGTGGCTTAACCTTTCTGTGCCTCTGTTTCCTCATCTGTAAAATAAGACCAATAGTACCCAGTTGAATGCAGTGAGGATTCAGCCAGTTAATACCAGGCATTTAGGACAGTGTCTGGCATACATGTTTATTATAATGAAGTGGTAAGGGGAGGTGTCCAAGAGTGCAGCTAGGGGGTCGCCTCTGAAATGAGAACAAAGCAGAGGATCTCTCTTAAGCATTAATAATGCTTCCCGTGCTCATGTGTGCGTGTGTGTGTGTGTGTGTGTGTGTGTGTGTGTGTGTGTGTGAGACACCAAGGATTAAACCCAGGGTGCTCTAACTGAGCTACACCCCCAGCTTCTTTGTGTGTGTGTGTGTGTGTGTGTGTGTGTGTGTGTGTGTGTGTGTGTATGTATGGTACTGGGGATGGAACCCAGGGGCATTTTACCTCTTGGCTATATTCCCAGCCCTATTTTTATCTTTTATCTCAGCCTTAAAGTACTGGGATTACAGATGTGCGCCACTATGTCTGGCTCCATCTGATTTTTTAGTGCTTCTGAGAGTGATTAGAGCTGTCTTGAGCATCTGAAAGTAAAATCTATATACCTGCCTACTGTAGAAATGATTTTTTTTTTATATACTTCATTACCTTGAGGGCAAGGGTCAGATCTCTTATCACCACAGGTGCTTATTGACCAATGATGGGATTATGTCCTGACAATCCCATCAAATTAAAAATACAGAAGCCGGGTGTGGTGGCCCACACTTGTACTCTTAGTACTTGGGAGGCTGAGACAGGAGGATTGCAGGTTTGTGGCCAGCCTCAGCTACTTAGTGAAGCCCTCCACAACTTAGTGAGACCCTGTTTCAAAATAAAGAATAAAAATGCTGGGTGTGGTGGTGCATACTTAAAATCCCAGTACTTAGGAGACTGAGACTGGAGGATCACAGATTTGCGGCCAGCCTCAGCAACTTAGTGAGGCCCTTTGCAACTTAGTGAGACCCTGTTTCCAAATAAAAATAAAATAGGACAGGGGGTGTAGCTCGAAGGTGGAATGCCTCTGGGTTCAATCCCCAGAGCCACAAAAAAAGAAAAAGAATAAAAAATAGGTCTGAGGTTGTAGCTTGAAAGTGGAATGCCTCTGGATTCAATTCCCAGAGCCACAAAAAAAGAATAAATAGGGCTGGGGGTATAGCTCAGAGGTAAAATGCCCCAAGGTTCAATCCCCAGTACTGGAAAAGAAAAAAAAGTATAGTAAATTGAGAATTCATGTAATAACCTAGCCTGCCAAAGATCACAGCTTAGCAGTGTAGTGTGCCAGAGCATCCATTGTTTCCCTAGTGATGTGGCTGACCAGGTGCTGTGGCTTCATGCTGCAGTCCAGTATTGCCAGTGAGTATCACACTTCATCACTACCCTAGGAAAAGATAAAAATTCACAATTTGCACTGTCATAAAGTAAAAAAAAAAAAAATTGTTAGATTTAGCCTTCACAAGTCAGACTGTATATATATAGAAACTGGCATTGCCTATTGACTTGTTTTGAATCAGAATAAAAAGTGCTAGCTGGGTATGGTGGCACAGGCTTGTAATCCCAGTACTTGGGAATCTGAGACAGGATTGCAGGTTCATTCAGCAACTTAGACCCTGTTTCAAAATAAAATAGGGCTGGGATGTAGCTCAGAGGTAGAATGCCCCTGGGTTCAATCTTAAGTACAACCCCTCTCCCAATTTCTGAGGATGTGTATCTCAGTGGTGGAGTACTTGCCTAGTATGCATGAAGTCCTTGATATTTATCATTTTAAAGAGCTGCTTTAAAAGAAATGTAATCTTAGAAAAGGAAGTTTTTTTTGGGGGGGGTACTGGAGATTAAACACGGGCATTTTACATCTGAGCTCCACCCCCAGCCCATTTTTTTAATTTTTAATTTTTTTTGTTTTGAAACAGGGTCTCATTAGATTGCTGAGAGTCTCACTAAGTTGCTGACATTGGTCTGGAACTTGCAATCCTCCTGTCTTAGCCTCCCAAGTATGAGGACTACAGGTATGTGCGTCATGCTTGGCTGGAAAGAAAATCTTTAAAAATACATCATCTTTAATGATTAAAATCACTGCAAGGCACCTGGTCATCCTTTTCTTGGCAGTTAGAGCAAGGAACCTGTGGTTGCCCAGGCTTCAGGTCAGCAGTCTCCAGTAGAGGCCAGGTGATAGATAGTCCAGGGAGTCACCCCAGGCCTTCTGACCCAGAGCACACCACCTGTTTACTGTGGCTGGGGCAATGGGAGCTCAGTCTTAGGACCTGAAGTCTATGAGGCACTAGACAATATCCTAAGAATTTTCTTGTATGTTATCTCACTTATCTCTTCACTAATGGACAAAGTAGCTAGGATTGTCCTCAGTATCTGCTATTGTTCCAGGACCTCCACAGATACCATTATCCTGATGTTCAAGTCATATATATATACACACACACATTTTCCTACATACTTAAAATCCTCTCTAAAGCTTGGCATAGTAGCACACACCAAATCCCTGTACTTGAGGCGACTGAGACAGGAGGATCATAGGTTTGAAGCAAAACTCAGCAACTTAGTGAGGCTGTCAGCAACTTAGCAAGACACTTTCAAAATAAAAACAGAACTAAGGTGTAGCTCAGAATTAGAACTCTCTTGGGTTCAGTCCAAAAGAAGGAGTTTGAACGTGTTCAGATATAATTTCTATTTCCAGATATTTTCAAAAGAAGAAAAAGAATGGAAAAAGTTTGAACTTGGTCAGTACAGATGTAACTTTTAATTCCAAATATTTTTAACCTTTGGTTGGTTGAATCCAAGGATTTGGAGAACTGACTGTATTATTAGCCTTCTCACAAATACACAGAGGGTTATTGAGATTAGATAAGTTGTTTACATGTTGTAGCAAAGACTTTCTGATATGAGTCAGAGAAACAAATGTAACCTTACCTTTTATTTATTTATTATTTTTGTAGTACTGGGAATTAAACAACCACCACCACAACAACAATTAAATGCATTTGTTAAAAGATATGTTGGGGGTGGGGGTGGGGGGAGACCTAAGACCATTTTAGACCCTTTTGACCGGGTGCAAATTGCCTTTTCTGGCTTCTTTTCTGCCTAGCATTCTTTGGCTCCTGGCCACATTCTTCCAGCTTCAACTCCAGCCATGATGAGTTAAATAACTCTCAGGCTTGAAAGTTCACAATTTGCATCTCTCTGAACCAGTTCTGCTTTCCTCTTTCTGTTTGAAAGGCTCATGCCATTATATGAGAACCTCTGCGTAATCCAGGACAATCTGATAGCTCCCTATTTTAAGCTAACCTTAAAACTATGTAGAAAATTACTGTGTGTGTGTGTGTCTGAGGCTTCGACTCAGGGGCATTTTACCTCTGAGCCACACTCCTAGCCCCATTTTATTTTATTTATTTATTTATTTATTTATTTATTTATTTATTTATTTATTTATTTTGGCGGTACTGGGGATTGAACTCAGGGGCATTCTACCTCCGAGCTATACCCCCAGCCCTATTTTTTATTCTTTATTTTGAAACCGAGTCTCACTAAGTTGCGGAGTGCCTCACTAGGTAGCTGAGGCTGGCCGCGAACCCGGATCCTCTGGTCTCAGCCTCCCGAATGCTGGGATTACAAGCGTGCGCCACCACGC
>PVLC010005347.1:11099-42630 GCA_004027655.1 Graphiurus murinus | reverse complement strand
GCCCCATTTTATTTTGAAACAAGGTCTTAGCCAGGTGTGGTGGCGCACACTTGTAATGGCAGCATTTGGGAGGCTGAGACCGGAGGATCCCGGTCTCGGCCAGCCTCAGCTACCTAGTGAGGCACTCTGCAATTTAGTGAGACCCTGTTTCAAAATAAAGAATAAAAAATAGGGCTGGGGGTGTAACTCAGAGGTAGAATGCCTCTGAGTTCAATCCTCAGTACCACAAAAGAAAAGAAAAAAAAAGAAGCAGGGTCTTGCTAAATTGCTGAAAGTCTCAGTTGTTGAGGCTGGCTTCAAACCTGTGATCCTCCTGTCTCAGCCTCCCAAGTACTCAGATTACAAGTGTGTAGTACCACACCTGGCTGAGAAACACCTTTTGACATGTAAAGAAACATTCACAGAGCTGGGCGTGGTGGTGCACGCTTGTAATCCCAGTATTTGGGAGGCTGAGACTGGAGGATCCAGGTTCGCAGCCAGCCTCAGCTTCCTAGTGAGGCACTCCACAACTTAGTGAGACCCTGTTTCAAAATAAAGAATAAAAAATAGGGCTGGGGTATAGCTCTGAGGTAGAATGCCTCTGAGTTCAAGCCCCAGTACTGCAAGAAAAAAAAAAAAAAAAGAAACATTCACAGGTTCTACAGATTAGAACATGGATTTCTTTGGTTGGTTGATTTGAGGGCATTATTCTGCCTACTTGAGTGACATTTATCATGTACTATGTTTTCATCTAATTTGGATGTTATTCTGGTCTCTATTTTATTGGTTGATTTGTGTATTCTGTGCAGTGTTTGTCTTGCTTTGATCATAGTAGCTGTATAGAAAATTTTATTGTTGGTAAAAGATTTCCTCTTGATTAATCTTTTAAAAATTATCTAGACCTGGATGTGGTGGCATACAACGGCGGCAATCCTCATACTTGGAGGCTAAGACAGTAGGATCAGAGGTTCCATGTCAGCTGTAGCAATTTTTCAAGGCCATCATCAACTTTGTGAGACCCTGTTTCAAAATAAAAAATAAAATAGGGCTGGGGGTGGGGCTTAGAAGTGGAGCACCCTTGGCTTCAATCCCCAGAACCACAAAAAAGGACAAAAGGAAAAAGTAACATTTCTCTGACCCCTTTGGCATTGGAACATACTATGTAGAGTTGCTCCTGTGAGATACAACCTTATGATGAGTCATTCCCTGTAGCTGACTGCCAGTGCGACTTGGATTGGGGGCTTAGATTGTAAGCAGTTTGCCTTCTTCTTCATTCATGAGCACTTAGTGCCACAGAATCACTCCTTTCCTGATTGAGGCTGTAATGCCATAATGGCAGCTTTTTTTTTTTTTTTTTTATGATATTGGGAATTGAACCCAGGGGCATTCTACACCCAACTATACCCCGCAGCCCTTTTTTATTTTTTGTTTTGAAACAGTGTCTTGCTAACTTTCTGAGGTTTCCCCCAAATCTGTGATCCTCCAGTCTCAGCCTCCCAAGTACTGGGAATACAGGTGAGTGCCACCACACCAGGCCATAATGGCTTCTTTGTACTTTAGCTCCTACTTTTCTTTCTTTCCTTTTTTTTTTCCAGTAGGTACTGGGAATTGAACCCAGAGGCTATACCCCTAGTCTGATTTTATTTCTTATTTGGAAACAGGGTCTCACTAGGTTGCTGAGAGCCTTGCTAAATTGCTGAGGCTGACTTTGAACCTGTGATCCTCCTTTGTCAGCCTCCCAAGTACTGGGATTACAAGTGTGCCCCACTCAGTTCCCACTTTTCTAAAGGGCATTTGCCTTTCTTTTTTTCTTTTTCTTTTTCTTTTTTTTTTTTGTGGTACTGGGGATTGAACTCAGGGGCATTCTACCTCCAAGCTATACCCCCAGCCCTAGTTTTTATTCTTTATTTTGAAACAGGGTCTCACTAAGTTGTGGAGTGCCTCACTAAGTAGCTGAGGCTGGCCATGAACCCGGATCCTCCAGTCTCAGCCTCCTGAATGCTGGGATTACAAGCGTGCGCCACCACGCCCGGCTGCATCTGCCTTTCTTAAAGGGGCACCCAAAGTGAGTTTCATGAATATTTCAAGTTCTACCCTCCATATCTGGAGAGGATGCTACTAGCTGTTTTGGCTTCATTTAGTGACAATTTACATAGCTAGTAGGTCCTTTAACTGTTTCTACTTAAAAATAAAATTCCTCCAGGTGTGGTGGTGCACACCTGTAATCCAGTATGTGGGAGGCTGAGACAGGAGGATCATGGGTTCAAAACCTGCCTCAGCAATTCAGCCTAGTGAGACCCTATTTCAAAACAAAAAAGTAAAACGTGGTGGGGTGTAGCTTGGAGGTAGAATGCCCCTAGGTTCAATCCCCAGTGCCACAATACATACACACACACACACACACACACACAGACACACACACACAGCAAAATATACCCCAAATTACAACTGCAGGGATGATAATTGCATTGTAAAATAGTATTTTAGGGCTAAGGATGTTGCTCAGGGATGTTCCAGCATGTGCAAGGCTCTGGCTTTAATCTCCAGGACCATAGGAAAACGTTCTTTTAGGAAATTTTTTTTTTTTTTTTTTTTGGTACTGGGGATGGAACCTAGGAGCATTCTACCTCCGAGCTACACCCCCAGTCCTATTTTTTATTCTTTTTTTTTTTTTGCGGTACTGGGGATTGAACTCAGGGGCGTTCTACCTCTGAGCTACACCCCCAGCCCTATTTTTTTTTATTCTTTATTTTGAAACCGAGTCTCACTAAGTTGCGGAGTGCCTCACTAGGTAGCTGAGGCTGGCCTCGAACCGGGATCCTCCGATCTCAGCCTCCCGAATGCTGGGATTACAAGCGTGCGCCACCACGCCCGGCCTATTTTTTATTCTTTATTTTGAAACAGGGTCTCACTAAGTTGCAGAGGGCCTCACTAAGTAGCTGAGGCTGGCCAAGAACTCAGATCCTCCTGTCTCAGCCTCCCAAGTAATGGGATTACAAATGGGATTACCACCACGCCTGGCCCTAGGAAATCTTAATTATGGCATCATGTTCAATAAAATTATTGAGGTCCTGCCCAGTGTGGTGGTACACGCCTGCAATCCCAGTATTTGGGAGACTGAGACAGGAGGATCACAGGTTTGTGGCCAGCCTTAGCAAATTATTGAGGCCCTCTACAACTTAATGAGACCCTATTTTTTTTTTTTTTTTTTTAAAAAAGTACCACACATTATTGAGGTCCTGAACAATCACTGTGTCTCTGAGAGGCTCAGGCAGTTACCACTCAAGTTTTGCAGAATCTTTTTTTTTTTTTTTTGCAGTACTGGGGATTGAACCCAGGGACATTCTAACTCTGAGCTGCAACCCAGCCCTATTTTTTATTGTTTTAAAACAGGGTCTCAATAAGCTGCAGAGGGCCTAAGTAGCTGAGCCTGGCCACAAACTTGCGATCCTCCTGTCTCAGCCTCTCAAGTACTGGGATAACAAGCATGCACCACTAAACCCTGCTTTGCAGAATCAGTTTTATACACAAATTTCAATAATTCTGTATTGATGTAATTCTTGTCACGTTTATATACAAAAATCTTTCTACAATCAGCAGGGTTTTGTGTGTGTGTTACTGAGGTAGGATAGGAAAAATATAAAACGATAGGTAAAAAGGAGACAAACTGGAAAGGAAAGAAAAATTATAGTTTTTAAATCTGGAAACTTCATAATTCTTACCTTTACCCTACAGGGCCTACTTCTTTCTTAGACAAAAATCCTCAGTAGGCCTACACTTTTTTTTTTTTGGCGGTACTGGGGATTGAACTCAGGGGCATTCTACCTCCGAGCTGTATACCCCCAGCCCTATTTTTTATTCTTTATTTTGAAACCGAGTCTCACTAAGTTGCGGAGTGCCTCACTAGGTAGCTGAGGCTGGCCGCGAACCCAGATCCTCCAGTCTCAGCCTCCCGAATGCTGGGATTACAATCGTGCGCCACCACGCCCAGCTAGGCCTACACTTTTAATCATAATGGTCCCTCTCCCCACCTGAGATTCCTGAGGTGCTTGGTAAACAAAGGATTCCCCCCTGCAAAAAAAAGTCTGATGTTGGTCAAGCCCAGGTATCACCCAGCACCCACCAATGAAGTTGTGGGAACCTGAGGATTCAAAAAAGGGGACCACACTCGCATCTCTGCTCTGCACCCCACCCCACCCCTTGGTAGGGTCTCCTGTAAAAGGACTGTACAGACTCCAAGGTTGCCCTCTCGCTCTTGAGATGATCCCACGTTCTCTCTTGAACCATATATCCCCCTCTTTCCTAAATAAACTTTTGTTTGACTGGTGCCTCCTGAAATTCTTTTCTGCCAGGGAAGCCAAGGACCCTGCAGATCCTGAATCCCTAAGATGAGGAATCAGCCCGTCCCCTGACAGTACTAGGGATTGAACCCAGGGGCATTCTACTTATGAATTCCAGTCCCATCCCTATTTTTTATTTGGAAACAGGGTCTCACTAAGGTGCTGAGGCTGGCCTCAAATCTGTGATCCTCCTGTCTCAGCCTCCTAAGTATTGGAATTACAGGCATGCACCACTGTACTTGGCTACCATTTGCAGCTTAAACTATAAATGCACAAACTCTAATTACCTGAAAGATATTTCTCGTCTCCATGTGACAGGAAGAAATGAGCGTGTGTCCTTTTTTTTTCTTGGCAGTACCGGGGATTGAACCCAGGGGCATTCTACCTCCGAGCTCTATCCCCAGCCCTATTTTTTATTCTTTATTTTGAAACAGGGTCTCACTAAGTTGGGGAGAGCCTCACTAGGTAGCTGAGGCTGGCTGAGAACCCGGATCCTCCGGTCTCAGCCTCCTGAATGCTGGGATTACAAGTGTGCACCACCATACCCGGCTTGTCCCTTTTCTCTAGGTCAAGTCCAGCTGCATCAGTCTTTTGTGCGTTTCTGCGACTCAAGTGGATGACTAGTCTTTTGGCACTCAAGTGGCTGACTAGGCAGCAAAGTCTGAGATGTGAATGGCATTGCAGGTAGGAGACAGAACCTACTCCTCTCTGTAGTAAAATAACTGCTTCTTTTACTTCCACACCAGGGTACCTCTAATCTCTGCTAGGCAAAAACTGAAAATCTTGATTCAAATAGCAATTTGGTAAAACTGATTTTTCTTTTGGTCTTGGGCAATTCAATTATGTGTGCACTCAGTCTTTTGAAATCAATCCTGGGTAGAAGCTGAACTATCCAGCTTTACCAGATTAACTGCTTAAAGCCAGCCTTACAACTTAGTGAGGTTCTCAGCAACCTAGTAGACCCTGTTTCAAGATAAAAATTACAAAATAGGGCTGGGGGTGTGGCTCGGAGGTAGAATGCCCCTGGGTTCAATCCCCAGTACCACCACCAAAAAAAAAAAGTCTATTATTATTATTATTTTTTTTTTTTTGGTGTGTGTGTGGTATTGGGGATTGAACCCAAGGACATTCTGCTTCCAAGCTACACTCCCAGCTCTTTTTAAAATTTGTTTGGAAACAGGGTCTTTCTAGGTTGCTTAGAGTCTTGCTATGTTGTTGAGGCTGTCCTTGAACCTTTGATCCTCCTGTCTCAGTCTCCCAAGGACTGGGATTATAGGCGTGTAAAAGTCAGGATGAAAATCAATGGCCTATATCATCTCAGTGTTTAAATGCTGTTAGTGGCAAACTACATACCCACAAAGTTCCATTGTTCAGCAGGAGAAAAACACATTAAAATAATCAATTCTAATGTAAGAGTGGGCACACAAAGCATACGTAAGCACCTCGTTACTACCCAAATCATTTGGGATCTAGACTTTGGCTTGAGGGCAGTGTGCAGGACTGTGATCAAGTGTGTGATTGTTTACATAATGAAAGGCAGACAGCTCTGGTTTAGTTGACAAGAACTATCCCAGCTTTAATGGTACATTTGCAAAAGTCATTAACCAAATTTGCCATCACCCACCCTTCTGATGACAGGGTCCCCTGTTGAGACGGCACATTAATCAGTCCACATTAATTCCACATCTGCTATGTCCACAGCATGGTGGGGTACACATAAATGACAAAGCCCCTTGCCCTTAAAAAAGAGCTCACAATCTAATATGAAGACAGACACTTAAGCAGCCATCTTTAATACACGTTGGAATGAACCAAGGCCTTTGAGAGAATTTCAACGTATGGTATGGGGGTGCAGGGCCTGGAGCAAATGTTTATGGGGCACAAGGGAAGCTTTACAGAAGAGCTGTGCTAACAAAATAATCCATTATAATGATGATACTGGGAAGATGATCATGAACCAAAATTTCAATAATAAGATTAATGTAAAGTGAAAACATTTTTTTAAATTCAGAAGCATGACTCAGATGTGACGTACATTTGACATTTCTTGAAGTTCCAGCTTTTTAAAACTTAAAGCAATATTATTTCAACCCTGTCTTTTTCTACTCAAGATGCAGCTATTGAACATTTTTTGTTAATTATGACTCTTAACCTCAAACACCACTTTAATAATTCTTTTTTTTTTTTTCCAGTACTGGGGATTGAACCCAGGGGTATTCTACCTCCGAGCTATATCCCCAGACCTATTTTTTATTCTTTATTTTTTTTGAAACAGGGTCTCACTAAGTTGCAGAGAGCCTCACTAAGTAGCTGAGGCTGGCCAAGAACCCAGATCCTCATGTCTCAGCCTCCCAAGTACTGGGATTACAAATGTGTGCCACCACGCCTGGCCTAATAATTCTTTAATTTGGAAATACAGTGTAAACTTCATTGGTTGAAATTACCTCCTGGGATTTCAGGGTTATTTATTTTATTTTTTGAGATGAGATCTTGCTGTGTTGCCCAGGCTGGTCTAGAACTCATGGACTCAGGTGATCCACCTCCTTTGGCCTTCCATGTACCATGCCCAGCTGGGATTTCAAGTTTAGATCATCTTTTTTTTTTTTTGCAGTACTGGGGATTGAACTCAGGATCATTCTACCTCTGAGCTACACCCCCAGCCCAATTTTTTTTATTCTTTATTTTGAAACAGGGTCTCACTAAGTTGCGGAGTGCCTCACTAGGTAGCTGAGGCTGGCTGCAAACCCGGATCCTCAGGTCTCAGCCTCCCAAATGCTGGGATTACAAGCGTGCGCTACCATGCCCGGCTAGATTGTCTTTTTAAACAACAAACTAGGCGCTGTGGTATAGGTCAGTGGTAAAGTACATGGAAGACCTGAGTTCAGTCCCCAGCACCAAAACAAAACAGATCCCAGCAAACAATGTATATGTGAAACTGAAATAATGAAGGGGTTTTCTAGGGACTGTATCAAAACAGGAGTCCAATTTGTGTTAGAAAAGAATTTGTTTCCATGTTATCAAACAATATTAGGAAAAAATTTATTTCATTAATTTCAATTGAAGTTATTTTAAAGTAAATGGGACATTTCTTTTGCTTTTTCTTTCTTTCTTTCTTTCTTTTGTTACTGGGGATTGAACCCGGAGGATTCTAGCTCAGCTTATACACCCCCAGCCCTTTTTAAGATTCTGGAACAAGATTTTATTTACTGAGTTACTAAGGATTTCACAGAGTTGCTGAGGCTGGCCTCAAACCTGCAATCCTCCTGTCTCAGCCTCCGAAGTACTGGGATTACAGGTATATGCCACTGTGCCACATTTCTGAGAATTTGCTTTAGCAAGGGATTCTGGGTGCTTATAAAATCAATCAGCACCTGTTCAAGTCAAGAACTCTTTGTTTCCAACTAAAATAAAAATTGCTATCCACAAAATATATCTGGCTGTTTATTTTCAGTGAGTAACATCATCTAGTATGCATTTCTTTTGATGATAGTGGATTTAAAAAATCTTGCTCCAGGTATACCCAGTGACTGGGAAGGCTGAGGCAAGAGGATCCTAAGTTCAAGGCTGGCCTGGAAAACTTAGTGAGACTCTATCTCAAATACAAACAACAACAAAACCCCAAACAACCCCAGACAAACTAACCTCAAAATACAAGGGCTGGGGGATGTAGCTCAGTGGTAGTGCCAATGGGCTCAATCCCTAGGACCTCTCTCCACCCCAACACATACACACAAAAGGAAAAAAATTATGTATTTTACACCTTGTCCACTTAGGTCTTTAAACACTAAAGTAATTATATTCAATTATATACCAAGTATTAACTAAGATTTATCAGGTGTTTATCAGAACAGACCCTGTTCTAAACACTGCATATTGACTTATTTAATCCTCCCAACTCCCCAACCCTACCATTGACAAAGGCAGAGAAAAGAAAGGGAGTTAAGAAGCTGCCTAGACAAGTCATAGTTTAATAAAAATAATAGTAGTTTTATTGATTACATATAATTTCAGCTATATTAATATATATTATAAATTTGAAGAATTAGAAATAAATGACTTTATATTTTACCAAGAATACTCTTAAGTTATGGCAGCATGTTCAATGAAAAGTACTGAAATCCTGCACGGTCATTATATATCTATTTTCAGAAAAATCAGGAAGTCATCATCCAAGCTTTACATTAATAGTTACCCCTATACACAGACTGCATTAAGCAGAAAGAAGATGTATGTTTTCTTTTCTAGCAAACACTGTCATACAGATGTATCCTCCAAATAATCTTATATCATGTACAAAACTTAACTTTTTCTCCATAAGAGCTGTCTGAAATAGCTCTCCTTTCGGAAAGCAAAAGGCATGGACGACAGCACAGTGCTACTTTCAGCTTTGTACTTTTTGGGTTTTCATTTTTGCCTAGAACCACAATTTATAATTACAATGAAATCATCCTCACATTTTACTCATGTAGGAAAAGTCTTTTTTATGTACATATTTAACACGAGACGGAAAGTGTCCAACAGTTTGAGCAGGTTTTTTGGCAGATCACAGAAATCAAACAGTGCTATCGGATGAAAACCTTTGCTTTAGTGTTTTGTAGCTGAAGTGACTCACGGTGTCATTCGAATGTCTCATCTCCTTCTTCCACATCTTTCAGATTGAGTACTTCCAAAGAACCTCTGCCTTTCGTTTCCTTGTTTATTAGCTCATCAATTTCTCTGAAGCAGCCTGGGTCAATCAGACACACCTGAAACATTTAACAGCTGTTTACCATGTGAAGATGAGTGACATGATGGAATAAGTTCAGCTTATTATTCTTTAACTTCCTTGAGTACAAACACAAGGCTTTCCAGGCATCCCTGATACTGAAGTGTGCTATGCTGTGTGTGCGCTATCCTGTCATGAAGACAATGATAGGGCAGCAGATGGGTTTTAGTTCAGCTCTTCCAGTAAGTATATGTGTAGGCTCTTGTGACAAGGCATTGTTCTCCCTGTTTAAAGACTTATCCAAACCTGCCATCCTCCTGTGTCAACCTGGCTTATTTTTATTTTCTTGTGGTACTGGAGATTGAACCCAGATGCATTTTACTTCTGAGCTACATCCCCATCCCTATTCTTGTTTTTTGGAAACAGGGTCTAGCTTGGTTGATGTCTCACTACTTGCTCAGGCTGTCCTCCAACCTGTGAACCCCCTGTCTCAGCCTCCCAAGAACTAGGATTACAGGCATGTGCTACCCCGCCTGGCTATTTTTTTATTTTGAAACAAAGTCTCACTAAGTTGTGGAGGGCCTCACTAGCTGAGGCTGGCCACAAACTTGAAATCCTCCTGTCTCAGCCTCTCATGTACTGGGATTACAGGCATGAGCCACCACACCCAGCTCTAAAATTTAGCATCAATCTTTACAGTTCCGTGAAATCACTTCCACACATGAAAGAAGCCTGAAGACCTGTTTAGAAGCTATGTGTTTGGTTTTGAAGAGTTCAGAGCTCAAATCGTGTCAGATGTGTTGTTTCACATCTCGAGGGGATAGGCAGCAGGCTCATCATCGAGTGGATATGCAGCAGCTCACTGATTTGTTAATGCTGCTTCTTCAAAGTGTCCTGCAGTGAGGGCCGGAGACGCCGCTCCAGGGTGTGGTGCTTGCCTAGACTGTGCCAGGCCCTGGGCTCCATCCCCAGCATCACGCACACACATACACACAAAGAAGAAAAATACCCTAAAATGTTTTGTGGTAAATGAGGCTGACCAACTTTTAGTCTTATTGTTATTGCCCCACAATAGAAATTTTATTCGCTGTAAAAGGCATTTGCTCATCTAAAATGAACACAGCCAGCATATTTTATTATGAATAATAAAACTAAAAACCAAATCTTTTTTCTTTTTTTTGTGGTATTGGGGATTGAACCCAGGGGCATTCTACCTTCAAGCTACACCCCAGCCCTATTTTATTTTTATTTTGAAACAAGGTTTCACTGGGACACACATCCGGCTTCCAGAAAACCTTAAGTGTGCTTAACTGCAACATAATACTACTTAGACCTTGGCAATATTAACCTAATTCTAGGGGACACATTTCTGGAAACATCTTACTGTCCAGAACTCCTAAATGTTTGTTACACATGTATGTCTAGAAAACAAGCTATTCTGGTGGTATGAGGTAAAGGAATGAGAATATCTTAATCTTACGATTTCCAGCTGTTCATTGTAGTCTTCGCTCTCTATCACCTTGATCAGTGGCTTCAACTTGTCTTTCAGCTTCTTCCCTTCATTCACTGGGAGAATGAACCGAAGTCTCATGTGAGCGCGTTCTATCTTTATTTTGTCCTTCAACTGCTTTATCACTTCCAAAGCCTGTTGAGACAATATGGAGACTGTGGGTGATCTCTTTGCTTCTGCTGCTGCACTATTCATAAAATACTTAACAACAGAGCGGTTTTCATCTAGCTGCATCAGGCAATGGTTTCTGAGCTATGACACAAAGAACATAAGTAACTACAGAAAAAAACCAGAAAAACTGGGCATTATCAAAATAAAAAAATTCTGTGCTTCAAAGAACACTATGAAGGGGAAAAAACCACTCACAGGAGAAAGTATTTGCAAACATGTATTTGATAATGGACTTGTCTTGAAAAACTGCACAAAACTCTTATAATTCAACAATGAAAAGACAAATAATCAATAAAGAAATGAGCAAGAAATAGATTGCTCCCAAGCAGATAGACAAAGCCTCAATAAGCACATTAAAATATACTCAGGTCAGCCGGGCGTGGTGGCGCACGCTTGTAATCCCAGCATTCGGGAGGCTGAGACCGGAGGATCCGGGTTCGAGGCCAGCCTCAGCTACGTAGTGAGGCCCTCCGCAACTTAGTGAGACTTGGTTTCAAAATAAAGAATAAAAAATAGGGCTGGGGGTATAGCTCGGAGGTAGAATGCCTCTGAGTTCAATCCCCAGTACCGCAAAAAAAAAAAAAAAAAATATACTCAGGTCATTGGTACTGGGGAAATGCAAATCAAAATCACAAGACTCCACTAGGATGGTTCTAAGAAAAAAGGTGGACAATAACAAACATTGCCAAGGATATGGAGAAATCACACACCTTATCACACCAGTGGTGGGAAGTAAAATGGTGCAGCTGTTTTGGAAAACAGTTTGGCAGTTCCTTAAAGGGTTAAATATAGCCAGGTATGGTAGCTTATGCCTTTAATCTCATTACCTGGGAAACTAAACCAGGAGGATTTCGGGTTTGAGGCCAGCCTCAGAACTTAATAAGGCCCTCAGCAACTTAGTGAAAACCTGTTTCAAAATAAAAAATAAAACAGGAGCCGGGTGTGGTGGCGCACGCGTGTAATCCCAGTACTTGGGAGGCTGAGACTAGAGGATCCAGGTTTGTGGCCAGCCTCAGCTACTTAGTGAGGCCCTGTTTCAAAATAAAGGATAAAAAATAGAACTGGGGGTGTAGCTTGGAGGTAGAATTCCCCTAAGTTCAATCTCTAGTACAGCAAAAACAAAACAAAACAAAAACAGAAAACAAAAAACAGTGCTGGGGGTATAGATTAGATGTGGAGAATGCTTGAGTTCAATCTCCAGCACCAAACATGGAACATACACACAAAAATCCAAGTTTTGTTTTTATTTTATTATTATTTTTTTTGCAGTACTGGGGATTGAACTCAGGGACATTCTACCTCTGAGCTATACCCCCAGCTCTATTTTTTATTCTTTATTTTGAAACAGGGTCTCACTAAGTTGCGGAGGGCCTCACTAAGTAGCTGAGGCTGGTCGAGAACCCGGATCCTCCAGTCTCAGTCTCCCAAATATTGGGATTACAAGAGTGCGCCACCACACCTGGCCCAAGTTTTGTTTTTAAAGGTATGATTTGGATAGGAAGATTAGAGTCCAGTGTATATTTGTGTTTAGTTTAAAAAGATGATCTGTTTACCAATTTCTGTTCCCCAAATCACTCAAAACCTCCTACTGACTTGTTTCCATGAAGACTAATTTATTTTAATAATTTATTTAAGGAAAACTGACACCCATAAATACAAGTTTTGATGATATTAAAAGCCACTCACCTGCTGTTTTGTACTCTTGTTGGGTTTGACTGAGTAGTGGATGTCCTTCATAGCTCTCTCAATTAGGATAACGGTATATGGTCTTTTTGTTTCTGGGTTCACGCATTTCTCTGCCACAATGGTTGCAATGTCCCTGAACATCTGCTCCAGCTGCGTGTGCCTTTCTTTATCTGATACTTGAACCTCTCCTTTAGTTAGAATCTAAAAAGAACCATCAAATATAAGAAAGCAAGCAGGGTACTGTGGTGCATGCCTGCAATTCCAGCTACTCAAGAGGCTGATGCAGGAGAATTGCAAGTTTGATGCCATCCTGGGCAGTCTGACAAGACCCTTTCTCAAAAAAAGAGAAACAAAAAAGGGTTGGGGACATAGCACAGTGGTAGAGCGCTTGCCTAGCATTTGTGAGGCCCTGGATCCCATACCCAGTACTGCCCCCCTCCCCCCCAAAAAAAGAAAAGAAAAGAAAAAGAAAGCAGTATCTTTCTCTGCTATATATCATATGTTAAATGAACACAAGAATTAATGAGGAGAAAATTAAATTTCACCTTCTACTGATATGCAGGTAGTGATTTCAGCTTTGTCTAAATGATGCACTGGATTATAGTGTGCTCCAAAATTCTCAGTGAGGAAAGGAAGAGGAAGAAGAAACAGCAATCTTGGCAAAGAAATTCAATTTTCAGGCATAGCACATTAAAAAATATATATAAATGGGAAAAATGAGATAACTTATTACAAAATTGAATTTCTGGTAGTTCTGGTAAAAAGCATCCACATTCTTTATTACTAAAGGTGATGTTGTGAGCCAGGTGTGGTGGTGCAATCTATAATTCTAATACTGGGGAGGCTGAGACAGGAGGATCCCAGGTTGGAAGCCAGCTTCAGCACCTTACTGAGGCCTTCTGCAACTTATTGAGACCCTGTTTCTGAATAAAAAAACAAAATAGGACTGGGGGTGTAGCTCAGAGGCAAAATGACCTTGGGTCTAACCTCCAGTACTACAAAAAAAAAAAAAAAAAAAAAAAAGTGATGTGCTGGGTGCAGTAGTGTACACTTGTAATCCTAGCAACTCAGGAGGCTGAGGCAGGAGTATAGGAGGATCACAAATTCAAGGCCAGCTTAGTGAGATTCTGTCTTAAAATAAAAAAATAAACAGGGCTGAGGATGTAGCTCAGTGGTAAACCCCTGGGTTCAATATTCAGTAACCCCTTCCGAAAGTGAACCGTGCAACTCACCTTCTGATATGGTAAGGTTTCTCTCAAAAAAAAAAAAAAAAAAAAAAAAAGATAAAGTTTAACACCTACAAGTACTTATGCTACAAATCAATGTTGCAGAGGGCAGAACCTACCTGCTTACAGATTTCGGTTTGGTCATCTGTTCCAAATGCACTGATGAGATCTTCCTTCTTTGCAACCTGACCTTTAGAAACATTTACAAACACGGAGTGGGTCTGCAGGACTTCATCAAGGTCTTTTTCCCTTGGGAGGGAAGGAGAGAAAGTACTAAGTGAATACACTAGAAACCCGGATTTTCATTCACATATAAATATAAGATGGCAAGGACACCAAAGGCCAGAAACAACAAACTCCTAAGCGATCCTTAGTGTCGAAGGTTCAATTACAAAACTCAGAAATGCATTTTTATTTCCAGTTACTCATTGTAAGAACCCTCACTGGAGTATTAGGAAATACCGAGGTGGGTGGGGCAAGCTGCTGTCACAAAATACCGGTCTCTAGAGGGCAACAGTGAAGACACTACGCAGTTTGGTTAAACTAGTGGGCTCCTGAGATCTGTGGCGTCAGATGGACTAGGACAGTTATCTGGAAGACTGGACTCCTAGTCTTTATCATTATTTTGGGAAAAGGACCATAATTATCGCGTTTCTTGGCTGTAGCTTTTATGACACAAAAACCCCAAACCCTATATCAACAATCCGATCCGAGCCAACCAAAGAAGAAAGGAACCCTTAAGGACTAAGGCGCCAAGCTCGAGAAGGACTTCTCAGGCTCACAGCAGGAATAACTTTCCATTTCCTTCCCTGACAAGACCTTGGACTTGGCCAGAGACAGCCCACCCCGGATACCACCTCCGGCCAAGGCCCGTGGGTGAGGGTAACTCACACGCCACTCCGCCAGCCGACGACCTTGTTTTTGTAGCAGGCGATTTCGAAGCGCTTTCCACCGCGCTTCATCCGTACCACGGCCACGTTCGTGAGGCGGATCTGGTTGGTGGGGGTGAAGATCGACATTGTGGCTGCGCACAGACCTCAGGCCGGGTAAAACCGGGCAGATCAGTTGAGGGCCACCGGCGCCTGGCTGTAACGACCCCTCGGCGCGCGGAACCGCAACGACCGCACAGTGCGCGGCGCTGCGACCCACCCAGCCTGGGGACCGCCACAAAGTATCCCCCTCCGCTGACTTAATGCGCAGGCGTCAAACAGTGCGGCTCCGGGGGAAGAGAGCAACGACGCATGCGCATTGTGGCTTTTACGTCATCTCTCCGTACCCCTCAAAGGGAGGCGCTCTTCCTTGATGTAATTTACTTTCGCCAATGAGCTCCAGAGAGCCGATAGGCTGGTGGCTGATGTTTAGTGACCGGGTGGAAACAAAGCACTGTCGTTAAATAGTTCCCGAGAATTCACGGTTCACACTCACTTTGATGTTTTATTAAAAAAAAAAAAAAAAAAAAAAAATTGTTATTTTGTGCTGGGGATCGAATACTGCGCCTGGCCCGTGCTAGGAAAGCTCTCTACCCCTGAGCTACATCCTCTCAGCCCATACGAAAAAAATTTAACCAAAAAGTAGAGGAAAAAGTGTAGTGAAGCCGGGCGTGGTGGCGCACGCTTGTAATCCCAGCATTTGGGAGGCTGAGACTGGAGGATCCGGGTTCGAGGCCAGCCTCAGCTACCTAGTGAGGCCCTCCACAACTTAGTGAGACCCTGTTTCAAAATAAAGAATAAAAAATAGGGCTGGGGATATAGCTCGGAGGTAGAATGCCCCTGAGTTCAATCCCCAGTACCACACATACAAAAAAAAAGTGTAGTGAAGCCCCCTTACCCCGTTTCGACAATTATCGACACTTTGCCACTCTTGTTTTATTTCCCCTTCTTCCTTATTTTGTCGGATATTTTAAAGCAAAGCATCATATGATTTAGCCCTAAATACTTCCTTATATATCTTTAACAAATACAGCCGAGATTAATCATAATTGCTCAGTACCATCGAATTGCATACACGATCCCCCCTCAACATGATTTTTTTTTGGTATTGGGGATTGAACCCAGGGGCGTTCCACCTCAGAGTCACACCCTCAGCCTTTTAAAATGTTTTTTGGTACTGGGGATTGAACCCAGGGACGTTCTACCTCCGAGCTATACCCCCAGCCCTATTTTTTAAAATTCTTTATTTTGAAACAGGGTCTCACTAAGTTGCGGAGGGCCTCACTAGGTAGCTGAGTCCTGCCTCGAACCCGGATCCTCCGGTCTCCGCCTCCCAAATGCTGGGATTACACGCCCGGGTTTTATTTTTTATTTTGAAACAGACTTTCTCGCCAATTTGATGAGACTGGCCTTGAACCTGAGACCCTTTTGTCTTGACCTACCAACTATTGGAATTATAGGCATGCGCCACGGCGTCCGGCTCCAATCATGCCTTTTTACAGTCGGTTTGTTCCAAGAGATCTACACGGGCCCCCACACACTGCACTTGGCTGATGTTGTCCTTAACTTTTCCCTCTCCTTTCCTCCTTTCTCTCATCCCGCCACTCATTTCTTGACAGTACAACTCTCCGGGCCCGCCCCTTTCCACTCTGAGCCAATCCAAGTGGAGCCGGAAGCTCCTGCTTTGTCACCTGGTGCTCTGGTTGGTGCTTTCCTCTGTCCCCGCCCCTTTCCGTCCTGAGCAAATCCAAGCAGGGCTAGAAGCGCTTCGGCTTTTTCACCCAGAGCTTTGGGCGGTGCTTCGAGTTGGTACCGCCCCCTTCTCCCTCTAAGCCAATCATAGCAGGACCGGGAGTGTTGCGGCTTCCTCTCCCACAGCTGGGGGTTCCCTCTGGGCCCACCTCTTTCCCTTCTGACCAATCCGGGCGGCTCTGTGAGTGGCATGGCTTCCCTGAGCTCTGCGAGCTTAGGACACAGCCAGTACTGAGAGGTACCCCGGCTGTTTCCCAGCAGTGGTGCCGGCCCCTGGGCTTTCCAAGTCAGAGGACCTAGTTCCTGTCATCGTTCAGGGCTCGGGCTCTGAGGAGAATGGGTAAGGGCCCCCGACTGGCTAGGATCATGGGGAGGAAGGGGAGAAAACGGTTTCCCTCTCCTGGCAGAGAGACATCCTCTGGCCTTTTCCTCCCAAAGGTTTCTGCACTTGTTAGCGTGCAACAGCCACTTCTGGGAGCGAGGGAGAATGATCCCCGCTTTTGACTGGGCTTTTGCCTTTCAAGGGTAGGGAGCGAGTTTGGAAGGAAGCCACGCTTTAAACTCCAAATAAAAGGCAGGAAAAACTGCTCCCCCCACCCACGTGTGTTTAGACTTTTGGTCCTTTCGAGCAGCACCTGTTAACCCTCAGTTTCTGGTTCACCTGTTGAATTTGTTCCCAGCTTCCACTTTTGAGGTCAGCTCATTGCTTATCTTCCTTTAGAAAAGCGGGGCGTGAGGTCAGCTGTTTGAGAGCCCTTTACAAGTAGTTGTAGGTCTTTAAACATACTGTTATGAGAAACGGAAGTACTTTTACCGCTATTCTAAGCGTCACGAAATGTTTTCACCCTATATTTTATTCTCTTGCTTCCAAATGCTTATATACAAATGAAGGTACAGTTTTGTGTTCTTTTTCCATCGTGATACTTTTATCACATTACTATATATTAGTGTATTATTATTAGATTATGTGTGTGTGTGTGTGTGTGTGTCTGAGAGTGATTGAATCCCAGGGCATTCTACCTTTGAGCTACACCACAGCCCTATTTTATTTTGAAACAGGGTCTAAGTTGCTGAGGCTGTCCTTGAACCTGTGATAGTCCTGGGAGTACAGGTGTATACCTTCACGCCTAGTTTATTAGGGTTTTTAAAAATAAAGTTTATAAGCCCAGAGTGGTGGCACATGTTTGTAATCCTAGTACTTGGGAGGATGAGACAGGAGGCTTGCAGGTTCGAGGACAGTCTCAGCCAGTAGTGAGACTCTCATCAACCTAGCGAGACTTTTCTTTTTTTCGTGGCGCTGGGGATTGAACCCGGAGTCTTTCTATCACCAAGCTACATCTCCAGCCCTATTTTATTTTTATTTTGAAACAAAGTCTTACTAGGTTGATGAGAGTCGCACTACTTGCTAAGGCTGTCCTCGAAGCTGTGATCCTCCTGTCTCAGCCTCCCAAGTACTGGGATTACAAGCATGCGCCACCACACCTGGCTGACCCTGTTTCATAATAAAAATAAAAATACGGCTGAGGGTACAGCTCAGAGGTAGAATGTTGGTTTTATTATTGCTTTTTAATTCTTAAACAGGGCTGGATATCTTCGTATATGTAGCTTTAGTCAAAATTACATATATGTATTGTTTTAAATTTAGACCCGTCTTTGGCTGTGTGGGACCTCTCCTCACCTTTAATATCATTATGGATAAACAGATTTTACGTTTATTTGGGCTTTGCTCTTGGCATTAGCCTTTGGATTTGTGTCCAGATTGTCGTCAAGAAGCAGGTAGGTGGAGTGGTTTTCTTTTCCTTTTCATAAGAGACTCAGATTTTTTAGGGAATTTAGAGTGCAGATTTCCTAAGGCTTTCAGAAAACAGGAATGCTAAAAAGAACTTTAAATTATTTTTGTGTTTCTCCTCTCTCTGTGTCTCCCTCTCTGTCTTCCTCTCTTCATGTGGAGAATGTGCGTGGCTTATATGCAAATACTACACTATTTTGTATAAGGGACTTGAGCATCTTTGGATTTTGGTATTGGTGAGTGGTGCTGTGACAAACTCCGTCAGATACCAAGAGACAACTGTAAAGCTTTATGCTGGAGAGAATGCGAATCATTATAGTCTTAAAAACTTCATGACAGGTAGTGCACGCCTATAATTCCAATATTTGGAAGGCTGAGACAGGAGGATCACAGGGTGAAGCCAGCCTCAGCTAGTTAGTGAGGCCTTCAGCAACTTAGTGAGATCCTGTTTCAAAATAAAAAAAATAGGGCTGGGATGTAGCTCAGAGATAGAATGCTTCTGGGTTCAATCTCCAGTTAAAAAAAAAACAAAACCAAAAAAACCCAAAAAACACACACTCTCTCTCTCTTTTGCCTTTAAAGAGCCTATTTATACCAAGAAGTTAATGTTTGAGGAGTACAACCAGAAAGATTAAGAAAATAATAAAGTGGGCTAGTATCTGTTAGCTTTCATTCCTACTGAAGTTGGGAAAAGATGGAAACTTTATGGACTTTGTGCAATTGTTTATCTTCAAGGCCAAGAACTCACAGGAGAAATCTATTCCGAAAGCAACTCAGGACTTGATGACAAATGGTTATATCTCCCTTCAAAAGAAGCATATCTTTGTATCAGGAGTAAAGATTTTTTATGGCTCACAAACAGGTACAGCAAAGGTAAGAAATTTATATGATGTTTTTCCTTTGGTTTCCTGACATTTTAAGAAAATTCCTGAAAAGTGTTCATTAGCAATGAACTGAGTTAGTCTTCTAATCTTTAGTCCCCTCTTCTTTCCATTATACATTTTTCCTTCCTGAGATGGTAGGTGGGACTCTTCTCTTGTGCCCAATTACAGCTGATGGATGGTGTCTGGTGGTCACTGTCATGAAGAGTCCTTGTTCTGAAACTTGCTTCTGCCTTAGCAGCATGGAGAGAGTTCTTAGTCCATTACTGAGGCCTGTGGGTAGAGGACTAGGGAATAGGGAAAAGAGAATTATAGCAGTGGTGTCCAGTATGGTCCCTGACTTTCCCAAGTTCACACATCTATTTTATGAAATGCATTTTGATTCCTAACAGGGTTAAAAGTGTTGAAGATAGACAAAGTAGATACCTGGCTGAAAGCTGCTTCCCATTCTTTAATTGTATCTAGATGATATCTGCTTCTTTGTTTTGATGGTAACAGTTATTTAGTGCTTCCTAGGAAAAGGTTCTATATAAGGGTAGCATGAAAATGAATTATAAAAAAATCAAGGTCTTATTTTTGTATGCTACTAAAGAGGGTTCTACTGCCCTCTTGTGGATGTTATTCAGAAGAGTACGTCTATTAAAAAAAATGTAATAGGCTCCCTTGCTGCAATCTATTAAAAAAAAAGAGTACTTAATACTTTTTAGGCTCTTAGTATTCTAGTATAGGTACCTTTACTACTTTTTGTTTCTCTGATGGCTATTTCCTTAGCTTATAACCTGCCTGTGTGGTGTTTCTAGATTTATCAACAATAGAAAAATGTTATTGAATCCTTATTTTAGTTACTTAACACAATCCTCAAATCTCAGTGGCTTGACAGTGCTGTCCACGTCATAATTGTATGGGTTGGATGACTGTCTTCTATCTTTTTTTTTTTTTCGGTACTGGGGATTGAACTCAGGGGCATTCTACCTTCGAGCTATACCCCCAGCCCTATTTTTTATTTTTTATTTTGAAACCAGGTCTCACTAAGTTTCTGAGTGCCTCACTAGGTACCTGAGGCTGGCCTCGAACCCGGATCCTCTGGTCTCAGCCTCCCAAATGCTGGGATTACAAGCGTGCGCCACCACGCCCAGCTTGTCTTCTATCTTGAAGCTGTGCCATCTAGATATTTCTTTATTCTGCTCTCATCTTTGATTGATTCATATTTGGTGGTCTATATAAGACTATTCAAAACTTTTTCCTAGCTGAGTATGGTGGCACATGCCTGTGATCATAGTATTTGGGAGGCTGAGACAGGAGGAGCGAAAGTTCAAGGCCATCCTCAGCAACTTAGACCCTGTTTCAAAATAAAAAGGGCTGGGAATGTAGCTCAGAGATAGAATGCCCCTGGGTTCAATCCCTGGTACCACAAACAAAAACAAATAACAACAAGTAAGCAAAACAAAAAACAAAAAACCTTTTTCCTCATAACTTTGAAGACATCTCTACATTGCCTTCCAGCAGGTAGTGTTTCTGATGAGAAGATGAATTCCCATATTTCTTTGTAGATGACTTGATTTTTTTTTGTTTGTTTCTGAAAATTTTTAGGATCATTTTTTTGTCCTTGATATCTGGACAGTTTTGTGAGAAGGTGATTAGGTGACTAGTTTAGATCTTTTTCCTGCCACTGTTGTAAGTACTGGGACTTTGAAGATTTGTGTGTATCAATTCTGCTGAATTTCTAGGAAGAATTTCTTTCTCTTCCATTATCTCTTTTTCTGGAACTCTTGTTAGATGGATATTGGACCTTTTAGATGGTCTTTTATATGTCTCAAATATTTTCTCAGATTTTTTGTAACTTTTTCTTTTCATCCTGTTTTTTTTTTTTTTTTTTTGCGATACTGGGGATTGAACTCAGGGGCATTCTACCTTCTAGCTACACCCTCAGTCCTATTTTTTTTATTTTGGAACAGGGCCTCACTAAGTTTCAGAGAGCCTTGCTAAGTAGCTGAGACTGGCAGCGAACCCGGATCTTCCTGTCTCAGCCTCCCAAGTACTGGGATTACAAGTGTGCACCACCATGCCAGGCTTATCCTGAGTTCTTGGATTTCCATTCCAAATCTTTTTTTTTGAATGTTTTATTTCAGTTAATATGTTCTTAATTGCAAAAATGCTTTTTTGTTTCAAATTTCTGTTGGAACCTGCTGGCACAATCGGACGGTCCTGAGAGGAGAAAGTGAAGATTGATTAGAGTCAAGACTCCACGTTCTCAGGAGGGCTATTAGTGAATATGGAAGCACCAAGTTTATTTTTCAGGGTGTTTTTATATAATCATACAAGGAAGACCATCTAAGAAAAACATCAGAAGAAAAACATCAGACGATTTTGATTCATACCACAGAAAAACATCACATGTAAAGATCAAAAACATACTTTTACAGAAAATCTCATTGTTTTAAGAAAACACATTATTCCCGAAACCCTTTAGCCATACGTTAATATTTAACCTAACCTATTGTCTAAAAATATATTGTATAGTGCCCAAGTTTACCATTCAATTCACTATTTCCATTAACCTTTAAGAAAACCTATTAACCTTATGAAATCCTACTAACTTTGTGGCCAGCACTTACGCGCACACCTGACGTCCATGGTTAGCACATAATTCTTTTATGCACTGTTGGAATCAGCATAGAATGCACTTCAGATAGACATGGACTGCAAACAGCCCTTAGACCCTGAGGTCTTAACTCTTTCTTACATCATGGTCTCCGACATCTCCTCCTTTTTTATTTATTTATTTATTTATTTATTTATTTATTTATTTATTTATATTTATTTATTTTGCGGTACTGGGGATTGAACTCAGGGGCATTCTACCTCCAAGCTATACCCTCAGCCCTATTTTTTATTCTTTATTTTGAAACCGAGTCTCACTAAGTTGCGGAGTGCCTCACTAGGTACCTGAGGCTGGCCGCCAACCCGGATCCTCCGGTCTCAGCCTCCCGAATGCCGGGATTACAAGCGTGAGCCACCACGCCTGGCTCTTTTTTATTTATTAAAAGCAAAAGATCTCAATATCATATTAAGCATACAGAAAGCTGTGCCTGTCTTAGGTTGTCCTTTTTAAGAAGCAAGCCTTACCTGTCATAGGAACATAAATGTTTACATTTATGTCCTGTCTTAGGTTGTTCAAGCTCTTAAAAGGATCTTACCCATCATTGACTACCAGCTCCTGTAGAGGGGGTTGTACGAAGTTTAATTCCATGCATCTCAGCCTTGATTTTTCATATGGTGCTGACAAAGGTGTGTGCTAATATGGGCAGTAAGCATAAAGCTACAATTACCAAAATTCCAACACCTATAAGCCCACCTATAAAAGATGTAAAAGAGGGCCAAGAAGGCCAGGAAGGAATCATACCTTTTAATTTTCTAAGATAGATTGAGAGCCGGGCGTGGTGGCGCATGCTTGTAATCCCAGTCCAGGCTGAGACTGGAGGATCCCGGTTCGCGGCCAGCCTCAGGTACCTAGTGAGGAACTTCACAACTTAGGGAGACCCTGTTTCAAAATAAAGAATAAAAAATAGGGCTGGGGGTATAGCTTGGAGGTAGAATGCCCCTGAGTTCAATCCCTAGTACCGCAAAAAAAAAAAAAAAAAGATAGATTGAGCCATTTTTGCTGTGTCAAAATTTAGAGGTCCAACATTTTCCATGTCAAAAATTTCATGATGAAGCTTTAACAAATCTAAGGATAAATTCTCATGATGCCAAACTCCTTGTAGATGAGCCTTAACCCTATCCGAGCTATGATAACTCTCATTATATTCCTTTTGAGTAACACAAATCCAACTCATTGTAGCACGACATTGTAATCCAGCCCTGACTCTAAGTTCCCTAACATTATCTCTTAAATCATTAATTTCATCACCCAAATATTCCACCACCTCATATAAAACAGTAAGTCTATGTTCTAATTTTATATCTAATGATTCCTGAGTACCAAAGTATGAGTAACCTTTTTTGACATTTGATTAGCATAGTGTCCTGTCTGGACTTCCTGAGATAAAGCAATCACAGCAGTGGTAGCAGTAGCTAATAAAGCAAGTAAAACAGCAATTCCAGCAATTAAAAGACCCATAAAACGGCAAGGGTGGCTCAAAGCCTTATCAAACTCTTTAAGAACTTGTCACCCTCTATCATTATACCAAGGTTCAGTAAGATTTACAGGTAATAACACAAAAGCAGGTTGTTTAACAATCATAACCTGTGTGCCAGTAGAAACTAATGATATACAAGAAGAAAGCTTACAATCAACAAGAAAAATTAAAACTATCATCATTAAAATTAATAACCATTTTCCCTATAAGTAGAACATATGGAGGATCAACACAAATAATTACAGTTTTAGGTATAGGATTAGCATCACACCCATAAGGAACTATTCTTCCCATGGCAGCTGCTGTCTTCCAAATCCGAGTCTGAGGTCTATGCAAGGAGGTCCACCACATGCCTGCAGTAAAACCTAAACTTGATTCAGATTTAGCTCTCTGTTTAAATAGGTGCAAAATTATCAACTGTGTGTCTTATAGCCAAATCAGTGAGGTAGTTTTTTTTTTTTTTTTTTTTTTTTGCGGTACTGGGGATTGAACTCAGGGGCATTCTACCTTCGAGCTATACCCCCAGCCCTATTTTTTATTCTTTATTTTGAAACCAGGTCTCACTAAGTTGCAGAGGGCCTCACTAGGTAGCTGAGGCTGGCCGCGAACCCGGATCCTCTGGTCTCAGCCTCCCAAATGCTGGGATTACAAGCGTGCGCCACCACGCCCGGCAGTGAGGTAGTTTTTCATAGTATAATTGTGTGAATGGATCCACCTTTGTGCGTAAGTGTCAAAAGCTCGACCCACAGACCTGTCCAGAATATATTTGTCAGTTCCTATTATATTGCTTCTTTGAGGTGCAGAAGAAATACATTTTCTCCAATGATAGTGATTGGTGTAACACATGAAATCTTCCTCACATGGCAACAGAGATTGAGGAACAGTAAGATTTTCTACTTCATAGCCTTTAGGTCTCCAGAAAACCATTGCTTGTAACTTGCAACCAGAAGGTCCTTGTTTATGTAGTATAATGGATGTTAGTTCTGTACATCCAGGAACAGGGACACCTTTAGAAAAACAAATAGGTGCACCCGTACCAAGTCCAGTGTAGTTAATTGAGACTGGCTCAGGAATATTAGAGTCACTAATTACTGGTTTATTTGGGCTCATGGTTTCAAAGGTTCAGTCCGTGGCGGCTGGCTTCAAGGCAGAAACCATCACGGTGGCAGGACATGGCAGAGAAAAGCTACACATGTCATGGTGGCTAGAAGTAGAGAGCAAGAGGAGGAGGGGCCAGGGGTAGATACAGTCCTCAAGGCCACGCCCCTAGGGACCCACCTCCTCCAGCATGCCCCACCTCTGAATCTAGCTGCACTGCCAACACAGGAGATTTTGGGGGACGTTCCAAGTCCAAACCATAACAGTAATGGTGCTTGAGAAAATGGTGAAAGTAAGAATAGCATGTGTTCACAATGATAAATACTAGTCACTGGAAGAGTCTTTCCTGAGGAATGACACATTCCCTTCCCAATAGAGGGCAATGAGGGCTGCATTTTGCTTATGTGGCTTATTGAAGACATTATTTGATTTTTTTCTATTAGGGATTTGCGACGATTCTTGCCAAAGCAGTGAGCTCCCTAGATCTGCCTGTGGTGGTTATTAATCTGAAAGAATATGATCCAGATGATCATCTAGTAGAAGAGGTTGGTAATTGTCTTATTTTTTTCTTTAATCAAAACTCTCAAATTTAATTGACCTCTTGATGTCTGGGATAAATAGGATCTTCAAAATAAATTTAATTTTCATGCCAAGGGATTTCAACTGGATAAGTTTTCAGTGTGAATCAGAAGCACTGACTGTGTGACATGGATCCTCATGTGCCATGGGACCTATTTTGCTGTTGGATTCTCCTGGGGTGGAGGTAGGGCTGGGAGAGCTTGAAGCTCCCCCTTCCCCCTGTACTTTGAATCTTATGATCAAAGGAGGGTTGCTATTGATGACAATGTACTATGCATTTGTTGGCTTACCACAAGTAACCAAAAGGCCAAGAACAGAAAGAGTAGGGGTTCTGAGCTGGGCATGGTGGCACACACCTGTAATCCTAGTACTTGGGGGCTGAGACAGGAGGATCCCAGGTTTGAGGACAGCTTCAGCAACTTAGGCCCTCAGCAACTTAGTGAGACCCTGTTTCAAAATAAAGAATAAAAAGGACTGGGGTTGTAGCCCACAGGTAGAATGCCCTTGGATTCAATCCCTAGTACCCTCCTTACCCCCCCCCCCCAAAAGGGCTGGGGTGTTCCTCAGAGGTAGAGCACCCCTGGATTCTATTCCCAGTATCACAAACCAAACAAACAACAACAATGAAACAACCCCCAAAACAAAAGAAAAAAGCAACCAAACCAAACAAAAAAAAAGTAAGTAGCAAGACAGATTTGGCCCATGGACTGTAGTTGGTCAGCCCCTTAGTAGATAAATGTCTAGCTGTAACTCTGTCCTTTTCTTTCCCCAACCCCAAGAAAACATTGGTGTACAGATGAGTGAGCTTGAATATACTATATATTATTTGTGAAAAATTATTACCAAACTTTAATACTTGATTACAATTAGAAATATGTAACCTACCTCATGACTGGAAACTGTAAAGATACATCCAAGCAGATGAAATATTAGGTTAGCAGGACTGAGGTTGTCTTTTGTTACCCTATGTAAATGATAGTGCCAGGTGTCATGTTACTTTACATTTAAAAGTTTTAGCTGGGTGTAGTGGTGCATGGTTGTAATCCCAGTAGTTGGGCAGCTGAGAGAGGAGGATTGCAGGTTTGCAGCCAGCCTCAGCTACTTAGTGAGACCCTCTGAAACTTGGTGAGACCCTGTTTCGAAATAAAGAATAAAAAATAGGACTGGGGATGTAGCTTGGGGGTGGAATACCCCTGGGTTCAATCCCCAGTACCACCACACACACAAAAAAAGTTTTATCGCATTGCTCTTTCAAGTATTTTGTAGGAGATCTTTCTGTATTTTTTTTTTTTTTTTTTCCCCCTGATTGGGAGTTTTGTTCTCAGTATGTCAAAACAGAGATGTTAGGAACTGATAGTCTAAAAAAGGGGCAGAGCCAGGCATGGTGGTGGACACTTGTAATCTCAGTATTAGGGAGGATGAGACAGGAGAACTGCGAGTTCTGAGGACAGCCTCAGCAACTTGATAATATTCTCAGCAACCTAGTGAGACCCTATTTCAAAAATTAATGAAAGGGCTGGTAATGTATAATGGAAGTAGAATGCCTCTGGGTTCAATCCCCTGTACCAAAAGAAAAAAGAAAGAGAGAGAGAGAGAGAGAGAGAGAGAGAGAGAGAGAGAGAGAGAGAGAAAGAGGAGAGAGATGGGAGTATATGGAGAAGTTTACCAGAAGATACATTGCTGGAGCAAGGGACTGGGTTTTCTTCCCTCTGTAAGGTGATCTTTGTGCTTTCTTTCACTTTGGAAAATGAGTAATATTTTTGAAAGTGCCCTTTGTCCTTAGATATTAGTATGACATGAAACGAATACTTTTTTTTTTTTTTTCCCTGTGGTGCTGGGGATAGAACCTAGGGGCATTCTACCTTAGAGATAGACCCCAGCCCCATTTTTTTTTTTTTTTCGGTACTGGTGATTGAACTCAGGGGCAGTCTACCTCCGAGCTATACCCCCAGCCCTATTTTTTATTCTTTATTTTTTTGAAACCGAGTCTCACTAAGTTGCGGAGGGCCTCACTAGGTAGCTGAGGCTGGCGGCGAACCCAGATCCTCCGGTCTCAGCCTCCCGAATGCTGGGATTACAAGCGTGCGCCACCACGCCCGGCTCCCCTTTTTATTTTTTATGTGGAAACAAAGTCTCACAAAGTTGCTGAGGACCTTGCTAAGTTGCTGAGACTGGCTTCCAAACTTCGATCTCCTGTCTTAGCCTCCCAAGGTCTGGGATTATAGAGATGTTCCACCATGCCCAGCGAATGTCAGCATTTGAAGAAAGGATTTTCTTCATCCAGATAAGTTATACCTTGAGTATTTTCTGAGATAATTTATATCTTGAATATCCTTCTGAAATACTTGCTGTCTTGGCTAGATTACTAGTAGAAGTGTCTGCGCCTTCCTGGTTGCTACATATACGGATGGCCGGCCACCTGAGAGTGCAGAGTGGTTCTGCAAGTGGTTAGAAGAAGCATCCAGTGATTTTCGATTTGGCAAAACTTACCTGAAGGGTATGAGATATGCGGTGTTTGGCCTGGGGAATTCTGCCTATCCAAGCCACTTCAACAAGGTAGGTATATGTTACCTTGTAGGGATAAGTTCTCCCTTAATTAAAAAAAAAAAAAAAAAAAGAAAAATGCACACACACACACACGTGTATGTGAAATCATGTACAAAGTTTGCTACTAATAGTAAATTTCTTATGTTGTTGTTATTATTTTTATACTGGGGATTGAACTCAGGGACATTCTGCCTCCAAGCACACCCCCAGCTCTATTTTATTTTTTATTTTGAAGCAGAGTCTCGCTAAGTTGCTGAGATTGGTCTTGAACCTACAATCCTTCTGTCTCAGACTCTCAAATACTGGGATTACAGGCATGTGTCACCATACCCGGCTTGTGTTATTCTTTATAGCTGGCATTTGCTACACAAAAATATCTAAGTATGATGTATAGTAGGCATTCAGTAAGGTTTTGTTGAACACAGTGAATGTGCGTATGTCTCATATTGTCCGGTGTCCTAGCAGTGGACTCATGGTGGTCAAGTCCAGCCTCCTGTCCCCAGGGAGGACCTTGTAGATGGAAGATCATTCAGTCTTTGGACTTTCTCAAATGCACGTTCTGTTATTGAATAACCTTTACTGCCCAAGCTAACTCTTAATACAGGTGAACTCATTTTCTTGAAATCATTAATTTTCAAAGAGAAATATAGGAGAAACACTCACTGCCTTTCATGTAATAAAACATTATTTTTGTTTTTTTCCCTTGGATTGTTTTTCTAAATGAAATTACCTTGATTCTTCTTCTTTTGTCTATTGCTCTCTATACTTGAAAAAATAAAACCAAGCTAGGTGTGGTGGCACATGCCTGTGATCTCAATACTTGGGAGGCTGAAGCAGGAGGATATCAGGTTTCAGGACAGCCTTAGCAACTTAGTGAGGCCCTCTGCAACTTAGTGAGACCCTGTTTCAAAGTAAAAAATAAAATAGGACTGGAGGTGTAGTTCAGAGTTAGAATGCCCTGGGTTCAACCCCCATGCCAAAAACAAAACAAAACAAAAAACAAACAAAAAACTATGGAGCCGCTCAGTCTTTTAGTAGTTCTAAAAGGTCACTAGAATGCTTATGTGTATACCTCTCCCTACAGAAGAGCCCAGGCCAGCTTGATTGTGTCAGTGCTGGTGGAGGTGGGGAGCTTTCTTTAATCCTATTTTTCATTTAGTTGTTATATCACAATATAGATTTCCCTCATATTGTCAAAGGAATTTGACTACGAATGAGAAAATTCAGACATGTAAATATTTATCTACTGCCTTGCCACTCAGGAAGCCCATTAAGTGTTTGAACTCTTAGCTGTGCTTCGTGCTCACCCCTGGGCCTTAGCTTAATTGCCTCATATCACAGTATAATAAAATTTTGCATTTATGAAATCATGAGTCTTGCCAAATTGATTGCCTTTGTACTTGATTACTACATGGGCTTTGGCCCCCATAGACTTTGTTACATTTTTGGAACTAATTAATTATCTTAATGAGTATTTTGTTCTGGCCATGATTTAGAGTGACAGTTATCAAATTCTTTTTTTTTTTTTTGCGGTACTGGGGGCTGAACCCAGGGGCATTCTACTTCCAAGCTACATCCTCAGTCCTATTTTTTTTTTTTTTTGCGGAACTGGGGATGGAACCCAGGGGCAGTCTACCTCCAAGCTATACCCCCAGTCCTATTTTTTATTCTTTATTTTGAAACAGGGTCTCACTAAGTTGCAGAGGGCCTCACTAAGTAGCTGAGGCTGGCCGGGAACCTGGATCCTCCAGTCTCAGCCTCCCAAGTACTGGGATTACAAGCGTCTGCCACCACACCCGGCTCAAATTCTTTTTTGATTATTAACTCTGTCTACTAAGAGGGATGGTTTGTCCTTTTGTTAAGAAAAAAGAAAGAAAGAAAGAAAGAAAGAAAGAAAGAAAGAAAGAAAGAAAGGTGGCACATGCTTGTAATCCCAGTACTTGGGAGGCTGAGACAGGAAGATCACAGATTTGAGGCCAGCCTCAGCAACTTAGTTTGGCCCTCCAAAACTTAGCATGACCCTGTTTCAGAGTAAAAAATAAAATAGTGCTGGGGTATGGGGAGATATAACTCAGAGGTAGAATGCTCCTGGGTTCAATCTCCAGTACCACACACACACACACACACACACACACACACACACACACACACACACGCATACATCTTATGCAGAAAACTACAATGTATAAAATGCAAACTTCTGGGTTGAGGTGCTTTTTGCTGAGCAGTTCCCTATTCCTTAGCAGTCCCCTCTGACTAGGGCCCCTGAATAATCTTGGACTTTCGCAGAGCAGTCTACCACCGGACTCAGAGCATCATGCTTTTTGGCTCACCTAGCTGTTTTTCTGGCAGGTTGGCAAAAATGTTGACAAGTGGCTCTGGATGCTCGGTGCTCGCCGTGTGCTGGCTCGAGGGGACGGTGACTGTGACGTGGTCAGAAGCAAACACGGCAGCATCGAAGCTGACTTCAGCGCTTGGAAGGTCAAGTTCATTTCCCGGCTGAAGGTGCTGCGTAAAGGAGAGAAAAAATCCTGTGCCGGCAACTGTAAGAAAGGCAAGTGCGAATCTAAGCAGCATGGCTCGGGGGATTGGAAGTCGGAGTCTCATGCTCAAGGTGAATTGCAGCAGCACGGGGACACCCAGGTACGTGGCCTGCGCGCTCATTTCTTACCGCTTCCCTCCGTGGTCAGGGATCCCGAGCTTTGCCTCTGCCTCGAGAAACCGTTTCGTTGACTTCTGCTTAGAAAGAAGATCTAAACACAAGTGCTTGTGTTTCAGAGAAAGTGTAGCCTCAGCAGTTATATCTCATTGTGCTAGGTGCTTTCCTATGTCTCTCTCTCTTTTTTTTTTGGGTGGTGGTGGTACTAGGATTGAACTCCGGCATTCTACCTCTGAGCTACACACCCTGCCATATTTTATTTTGAAACGGTCTTGCTAAGTTGCTAAGAGTCTTGCTATGCTTCTCAGGCTGTCCTCAAACCTGCAAACCCCCTGGTGTGAGCCACTACTCCCGGCTCTATATCTCTTCTTTAGTTGCTGCGTCACTAGAGTCAAGTAGCTAGATAGATTTATTTATTTTTGTGATACTAAGAATTGAACCCAGTGATATTCTACCTCTGAGCTACACCCCCAGTCCTATTTTATTTGAAATGGTTTCTCGCTAAGTTGAAAAGGGCCTCACAAGTTGCTGAGGCTGGCAGTGAACCTGTGATCCTCCTGTCTCAGTCTCCCAAGTACTGGGATTACAAGTATACACCACCATGCGTGGCTACCCTTTCCCATTCTTCAAGAATGAGATTCTGTTTCATTTCTTCTTTCTCCCTTCCCTTTCTCCAGGTCTCATACTAAGCCATTAGTGGGGAACTTTGTCCCTGCCCAACTACAAATCTCTACCATCTTTCCTGACTCAGAAGACTGAGTGTCTGGTTCCTATCTGTATATGCTCTGGAATCACGGACTTGGTTTCTTTATTTCATCCCTCTTTCCTGAGCCATTCATCTCTTCCTTCCCATTAGATTGTTTCCATAAAGAAATAAACAGACTCTGGAATTGCTGTGTTCAAACACAAAAAACAAATAAAAACTTTTCCTTTATTCTATGTCTTCAGTCACTGATCCGTTTTTTTCTATTCTATTTTCCAGCCAGTCTTTGCTTAAAATTGTTTATTCTTCCTCCAATTAGCTCTTAACATTAAAAAAATTTTTTTATTAAAGTAATATTCACATAATAGAAAATCAGCTATTTTGAAGTATACAATACAAAGGTATTTAGTATATTCACAATTTTGTGCAATTAAGACCTTTCTCAAGTTCTAAAACCTTTACATCATAAAAGAAAGTCCCTCACCCATGAGACAGTCACTTCCTCATCCCCTTCTCCCAACTTGGCAAACCTCCCGAGCCTCTTAATGACAGGATAAGTTTTGAGAAATGCAGAGTTCAGCTGAGTCTCAGCTCCATCTCTCACCTCTTGGGATTCCCTTGTTAGTTCATGGTAGGTCTTTTGTTTTTTTTTTTTTTTTTGGCGGTACTGGGGATTGAACTCAGGGGCATTCTACCTCCGAGCTATACCCCCAGCCCTATTTTTTATTCTTTATTTTGAAACCGAGTCTCACTAAGTTGCGGAGTGCCTCACTAGGTAGCTGAGGCTGGCCGCGAACCCGGATCCTCCGGTCTCAGCCTCCCGAATGCTGGGATTACA
>PVLC010005347.1:0-10999 GCA_004027655.1 Graphiurus murinus | reverse complement strand
GGTAGGTCTTTTGGATTCCTCATATTTTTGCCAAGTTTAGATGCATTTGAAATTATATTCAAAATATATTCTATTATTTACTTTTAGTTGTTTTCTCAGGATGCTTGTTTATGGTTGTAGTCTGCCACGTGGCTGGTAACAGAAACCTCCGCTCACTGTCACCCCCTCCGACTTGGCTTTCTACCCCACTGAAACAGAGCTTAGCCACGCCCAGAGCACTTCATGTTGTCAAGCCCCATGGTAGTTCTCTGTCCTCATTTTACTTGGTCTTTCAACAGCTTTTTTTTTTTTTTTTTGGTACTGGAGACTGAACCCAGGGGTGTTCTACCTCCGAGTTATACCCCCAGCCCTTTTATTTTTATTTTTATATTCATTTATTTATTTTTTGTGGTACTCGGGATTGAACCCAGGGGCATTCTACCTCTGAGCTACACTCCTGGCCCTATTGTATTATTTCATTTTCAAACAGGGTCTCGCTAGGTTGATGAGAGTCTCACTACTTGCTGAGGCTGTTCTCGAACCTGCAATCCTCCTGTCTCAGCCTCCCCAGTATTGGGATTACAGGCATCTACCACTACTCACGACTTATTTTTATTTTGAAACAGAGTCTTACTAAGTTGCCTAGGGTCTTGCTATATTACTGAGGCTGGCCTTGAACTTAAAATCCTCCTGTCTCAGCTTCCCAAGTACTGGGATTACAGGCATACACCACCATGCCTGGCCTTTAACAGCATTTGACACAGCAGACTCTTTTGAATCACTCTCTTCTTGATTTTCATTATGTCATCATCCTAGTTTTCTTCCCTTTTTACATGAAGTCTTCCTTTATTCAATCTCTGAGTGTTGGAGTCATTCAAGGTTTGGAGTTGGGTTATTTCTTTGTTGACACTCTCTTCCCAGATGATCGCATCCAGTTTCATGGCTTTAAACACTGTCTATATACCAGGTATTCTCATATTCCAGCTCTATTAATCCCATATTGCCAGCTCTAAGTTCTCCCCTGAATTCTGTTCTCACATATGCAATTTTCTCTTTAAAATTGTGCGTATATGTCTAAGACACCTCATCCTTCACAAGCCCCAAATGAAGCTTCTCAATTCCCGTCTCCCATCTCTCCTCTAATGTTTCCCACTCCAGTAGACAGTGCCACTCTCTCAATTGCTTTAAAAGGAAACCTAAGAGCGGAGCTTCATTTCTTCCTTTTCCTCAGCCCTGAATTTAATCCCTCAGTCATTCCAGTTGGTTCTTTGTCTAAAACAAGGGCCAGCAAACTTTTCCTGTAAAGAACCAGCTAGTAAGTATTTTCAGTTTTGTGTGCCATATGGTTTCTCTTGAAACTACCAACTCTGCTACTGTATGAAGAAAAAAGCCAGAAACAAGCGGTAAGTGAGCGCTCAGGTTGAGATTGGGCTTGAGAATGGCTGGATTAGCTTGTGGACCAGAGTTTGCTGATCTCTGGCCCAGGATATCTCAAATCCACCCATTTCCTTCCATCTCCACTGCTAACTGGCAAGTTCAAGCCGTAATTCTTGACTGGACTAATGTAGAAATCTATCTGATCTTTCCTCTTGTCTTTCTCCCTCTGCTCTCCATCTAACATTCAGTGTAATTTTTAAAAAAATATATTTTCTTTTTCCTTCCCAGTTTTTCTCCTTTCTACCTATTTATTTTGCAGTACTGAGGATTGAACCCAGAGGCATTCTACCTCTGAGCTACACCCTCCGTCCTATTTTTTATTCTTTATTGTGAAACAGGGTCTCACTAGATTGCTGAGAGCCTCACTAAGTTGCTGAGGCTGGCCTTGAACCTGCGTTCCTCCTGTCTTAGCCTCCCAAGTACTGGGATTACAGGCGTGCGCCACCAGCCACCACACCCAACTCTCTTGTTACTCTTTGAAGCAGGCCAACCTCTTCTCTTCCCTAGAGCATTGCAGTAAGTAGTTCATGGTTACCCCTGTGTTCGGTGTTGTCTCCCTTAAGCTGTCTTCTGTATCCCAGCGAGTGAGCTACTCAAATGCAGATCAGTATTATTTCTCTGTTTAGACCTGGTTAGAAGCTTCCTGCCCTTCTCCTTCCAGGACATAAAAGGTCTAATATGGGCCGGCCCACATCATCCTCCCCATGATTCGTGCTTTATTCTTTATCCACCGGTAATTTCTGGATTGCTTAGCATCGCTGTGTGCCTCCTGCCTCTTGCCCGAGTGGCTTTGCCCACTTACCTCTACCTGCATTCTTGTCTTCCTGGCCAGGCCAGGCCGGGCAGGTTTGCGGATGCTCGACATGACATTTGCCTCAGGTGTGGTCTCATTCACACAGCCTCCTGTGGATTCCTATTTTTTTTCTTCAGTACTGGGGATTGAACCCAGGGACATTCTACCTCCAGGCTATATCCCCAGCCCTAGTTTATTCTTTAGTTGGAAATAGGGTCTCACTAAGTTGTGGAGGGCCTCACTAAGTAGCTGAGGCTGGCGGTGAACCAGTGATCCTCTTGAGTACTGGGATTACAACCATGCGCCACCACGCCCAGCTGTCAATAGTTTCTGAGCCAAGCCATGAGCTTCCTTTTTGTATTCCTAAACCCTTTCATTAACACATACCATTTGGCATGTATTACTTTTATTGGATTGGAATCTTTCTCAAGAGTAGGGGAATGTGTCACATTAATTTTCTAGCTCAAGTGCTTATCATGAATTGTATTTAATGTTCATTGAAGAGAACTTTTAAGATTTCCCAAGGTCACAGTGGCAAGTTAATAGCAGTTATGATTAGATTTTATGTGAAGATGAAACAAGTAAGAGAGATAGTAAATTCCTGACATGGTACTTTCTGCTGGAAACCATGAAGTTCTAAGAAGAAATAATGGAGGAATGTCTAAGATAGAGGTCAGCAAAACTGACTCATCGGCCAAATCCAACCTGCTGCCCATTTTATTTTATTTTTGTGGTACTGGGGATTGAACCCAGAGGTATTCTACCTCCAAACTACACCCCTTCCCCTACTTTTTTATTTTTTATTTTGAAACAGGTTCTTGCTAGGTTGATGAGAGTCTCATTACTTGCTGAGGCTGTCTTGAAACCTGCAATCCTCTGTCTCAGCCTCCCAAGTATTGGGATTACAGGCATGTGCCAACACACCTGGCTTTCATTTTATTTTATTTTTTGTGGTGCTGGGGATTGAGCCCAGGGGTGTTCTATCTCTGAGTATACCTGCAGCCCTATTTTTATTTTGAAACAGAGTCTTTCTAAGTTGCTGACAAACTTACTATGTTCCTGAGGCTGTCCTTGAACCTGCAATCCTCCTATCTCAGCTTCCCAACTACTGGGATTACAGGTGTAGGCCACCACACCCAGCTTTCCATTTTATTAAAAAAAATTTTTTTTTGTGGCACTGGGGTTTGAACCCAGGGGCATTCTACGTCTCAGCTATACCCCCAGCCCTATTTTATTTTTATTTTGAAATGGGGTCTTGCTACGCTGATTCGAATCTCACTACTACTTGCTGAAGCTATCTTCAAACCTGCGATCCTTCTGTCTCAGCCTCCCGAGTACTGGGATTGCAGGCCTTTGTTATGTTGAACAATGTGTTTCTTCTATCTTTTTTTTTTTTTTTTTTTCCAACAACACATCTCTGAAGTGTTTATCTTGTAGGAGGAAGAGCCTTGTGAGAGCACCAGTGAGGAAGAGTCTGATACTGACGACCATCAGAGCCCAAATTCTGTTGTTGACGTCGAGGACCTTGGCACAATTATGAATTTTATGAAGAAAGAAAAGGTACCATTATTTTGTGAAATACTGAACTTGGACCCTGCAGTTGGTTAACCTTATTCTCTATTGCAGGGCAGTCCCATCTGAGCTCACAGTCAGAGTTTAATTTCTCTAGATCTTATCTTGATAGTTTTATAATTTCTTGCCATATTTACAATGAGTTTCCTGAAATTCTTCCCTCTCAGCCCTGTGAAAAGAGGCTCATATGAGGGTAAGCTGGAGATTTTAGAGCAAAGACTGAAGGAGAGGGTAGATGGTTAGATTTTAGTCAGAGCTCTCCGAGGATGAACAGCTCAATAGGATTTATTATCTCTGAGATGCCAAATGGAACGCTGATGTACATTTGCTTCCTTTTTGTATAGACTGAGTGGTGTTGGAGCTAGGGATGTCAGTCTATAGGTATTGAGATCAGCATAGGTGGGGGCTTAGGAAACCAGGAAACAGTGTGGGTTGTGACTTTTTTCAGTGATTAGATGAATGTGAGAATGTTCAGTGTAGCAGGATTTTATGCAGATCCCAGTGATCTAAAATTAAAATAAGGGCTGGGCATGGTGGTGCACACCTGTAATCCCAGTACTTGGGAGGCTGAGACGGGAGGATCTGGGTTGGTGGCCAGCCTCAGCTACTTAGTGAGGCCCTCTACAACTTAGTGAGACCCTGTTTCAAAATAAAGAATAAAAAATAGGGCTGGGGGTGTAGCTCAGAAGTAGAATGCCCCTGCGTTCAATCCCCAGTACCACATTAAAAAAAATATTTATATATACATATATATACATATTTAATACAAAAATATAAAGTTTCAAAGTAAGTTTTGGAGAATGAGAATTAGTTAAAATTATATCAAGTCCATGAGCCTTGAAACAAAAAGAAGTAATTATTTCAACTTGGAAAATCTGAGAAAAAAAATGATAAAAACCTACACAAGCTGGGCATGATGGTGCACACTTGTAATCCCAGTACTTGGGAGGCTGAGACAGGAGGATCGCAGGTTCACAGCTAGCCTCAGCTACTTAGTGAGGCCCTCCACAACTTAGTGAGACCCTGTTTCAAAATAAAGAATAAAAAAAAAAAAAATAGGGCTGAGGGTGTAACTCAGAGGTAGAATGCCCCTGGGTTCAATCTCCAGTACTGCAAAATAAACTAAACAAACAAACTCTACAAAAACACTACAAAAATTCAGCTGGGCACAGTGGCACATTTTTCTATCCCTATTTTTTATTGTTTATTTTGAGACAGGCTCTCACTAAGTTGCATGAAGGGCTCACTAAGTAGCTGAGATTGGCCACAAATTGGCGATCCTCTTGTTTCAGCCTCCCAAGTACTGGGATTACAAGTGTGCACCACCATGCCCAGCTTGAAATATTTTAATTTTTGTTTCATATGCACCTAAATCTGTTTTATTTTTGCATTTCATATTCATAGATAGTCCTTATAACTTTATTTAAAAATCTGAGGCCAGGCATGGTGGTACATGCCTGTACTCTCAGTACTTGGGATGCTGAGACAGGAGCATCTTGGGTTCAAGGACAGCCTCAGCAAGTAGTTAGACTCTCAGCAACCTAGAAAGACCCTGGGTTGGGATTTGTTTCAAATTCAAAAATAAATTTGGGCTCGGGGGAGGTGTGTAGCTCTGAGGTAGAAGCCGCTGGGTTCAATCCCCAGTACTATTAAGAAAAAAAAAATCTTTTAAAAATAGTAAATAAGCCATGCATGGTGTTGCACGTGTGTAATGTCAGTACTTGGGAGGCTAAAATAGAAGGATCACAGGTTCTCTGCCAGCCTCAGCTATTTAGTGAGGCCTTCTGCAACTTAGTGAGACTGTTTCAAAATAAAGAATAAAAAATAAAGCTGGAGGTGTAGCTTGGAGGTGGAATACCCCTGGGTTACATTCCCAGTTCTGCCCCCCCCCAAAAAAAGTAATAAATATTGATTTTCAAATCTTAAATGAAGATTACTCTAGGGAAGTTATAAAATCTGCTTTATTTTGAGTTTCACTGTCTCTTTAAACCTTTCCCCTGTCTTGGGATGAAAAATCGAGCCACTCGGTGACTTTCCTAGTGGTTCTTGGTTAAGAAAGGCCTTATGGGCACTTTAAAGCACAACAGTCTCAGTTTGACAGTAGGATGTCCAGTTGTATAGAAGGTTTAATTGCAATGTGATACTTCTCTCCTCTTCGTCGTGTACTTCTAGCCTATAGGTTAGCTGCTGTTTTGGATCTTCTCAAAGTCTAAATGGGAGGCCAGACAGATAAAAACAAGCAGGAAGCTCTCTTTTGCTTGGTACTGTCAGAAGATGACTTTGTGCTCTGGCTCCTAGTCAGGAGTTTAAAGTTGACTGTGTCCATGGGCATTTTCATGGCTTCTTTGGAGACATTTCCCGTGGCTGGCTCCCCAGCAGGTCCCTTGCACTGTGCAAAATGAACTCTGACAAGTACTTCTGATGGTCCCTTACTCCCTCTTCTGTGCCCTGTACCTCTGGCTTCCTCTCTTTTGAAGCCCATCATCTGCTGTCATCTCTAGTTGCCCTGTGGGTCAGGATCTGATCTGTCCCTCACTTCCAGCCTGCTGTCAAGAGAACACGCCTGAGTTCTTTACTCTGGAGCTAGATATGTCGATTCCTCCCCAGTAGCCGTGCTCTCTTGCTAAAGCAGCTAGCCGGCCCTTTTCCTTCTGAATTTCTAGGGCAGGAGTCTGTGATGCTGTCTGAATGCATAGAAGAGTCACTTCTTGAGTTCTGTTGGATCCTTTGACATGGGGTCTTAAAGTGAGAGGCGGGTCCCTTCCCTAACTTCTCTCCATTGAAGGGACAGGAGGGAACTCAAACCTCCTTACCACTTTCTCCAAAGAATCAAATCCTCTCTTGGTATCTTTGTCCTCTTTCCTTTTACTAACGTCCTTGATGTAGAGGAGAGGTTTTTTTTTTAATTTATTTTTTTGCAATGCTGGGGATTGAACCCAGGGGCATTCTACTTCTGAGCTACACCCCCCAACCCTGTTTTATTTTTTACTTGGAAACAGGGCCTCACTAGGCTGACAAGAGTCTCACTATTGCTGAGGCTGTCCTCAAACCTGCCATCCTTCTGTCTCAGCCTCCCAAGTACTGGGATTACAAGTGTGTGCCCCCACTTGCGGTGCTTTTATCAGTTTTTTAAATTGCCAGTCTGAAAGGTGGAAAATAGTAACCTCATTTTTATTTTCATGACCTTGAGTTATTTGTACACGTTTTCATGTTTGTTGTCCATTTGTGCCCCATCCCCTCATTTTTTTCTATGAATCATCTCTTTCAGCTTGTTCGGAGTTAGAAAGCAAGATCTGAGGCACAGGCCCCAAGACTTCTCTTACTTTGACACCAACTGCCTACACATTTTAAACTTACTCATTTGAGCCAGGCGTGGTGGTGCATGTTTGTAATCCTAGTACTTGGGGAGGCTGAGACAGAAGGATCGCAGGTTCAAGGCCAGCCCCAGCAACTTAGTGAGGCCTCTGCAACTTAGTGAGACCCTGTTTCAAAATAAAGAGAATAAAATAGGACTGGGGTTGTAGCTTGGAGGTAGAATGTTCCTGGGTTCATTACCCAGTAACACATACACACACACACACACACACATACACACACACACACAAATTATATGTTTTCTTAGAGTTGATCATATAGTCTGTTTTCAATTTTTTTTTGTGTGTACTAGAGATTGAACCCAAAGCTATTTTATCTTCAAGCTACGCCCCCAGCCCTTTTTTATTTTTTATTATTTATTTTTTTGCGGTACTGAGGATTGAACTCAGGGGCATTCTACCTCCGAGCTATACCCCCAGCCCTATTTTTTTTTTTTTTTTGCGGTACTGGGGATTGAACTCAGGGGCATTCTACCTCCGAGCTATACCCCCAGCCCTATTTTTTATTCTTTATTTTGAAACCGAGTCTCACAAAGTTGTGGAGTGCCTCACTAGGTAGCTGAGGCTGGCCGCGAACCCGGATCCTCTGGTCTCAGCCTCCTGAATGCTGGGATTACAAGCGTGCACCACCACGCCCAGCTTCCTATTTTTTATTCTTTATTTTGAAACGGGGTCTCACTAAGTTGCGGAGGGCCTCACTAGGTAGCTGAGGCTGGCCGAGAACCTGAATCCTCTGGTCTCAGCCTCCCAAATGCTGGGATTACAAGCATGCGCCACCACGCCCGGCTCCCTTTTTATTTATTTATTTTTTTTATTTTTTATTTTTTGCAGTACTGAGGATTGAACTCAGGGGCATTCTACCTCCGAGCTATACCCCCAGCCCTAATTTTTTTATTCTTTATTTTGAAACCGAGTCTCACTAAGTTGCGGAGTACCTCACTAGGTAGCTGAGGCTGGCCTCGAACCCGGATCCTCCGGTCTCAGCCTCCCGAATGCTGGGATTACAAGCATGCACCACCATGCCCGGCTCCTTTTTATTTGTTTTGAAACAGGGTCTTGCTAGGTTGCTGAGTCTTGCTATGTTGCTATAGCTGTCCTTGAACCTCTGATTCTCCCATCTCAGCCTCCCAACTACTGGGATTATAGGGGTGCACCACCATTCCTGGCTGTTTTCAAGGTCTACTGCTATTATAATTAGCACTTATCTGAGACCATTTTTACTTTTCTTTTGTTATCATATGGAATTTTTAAAAATTATTTTTCAGCATGGATTTTTATACGTTTCTTGAGTACAACAGGGTTACATAGACATTTATGACATATCAATCATTGTCAGAACACAAATAGCACCACTTCTTCGTTTTACATGTATAGCCCACATTCTTTTTTTTTTTTTTCCGCGTTACTGGGGATTGAACTCAGGGGCATTCTACCTCCAAGCTATGCCCCCAGCCCTATTTTTATTCTTTATTTTGAAACCGGGTCTCACTAAGTTGTGGAGTGCTTCACTGGGTAGCTGAGGCTGGCTGCGAATCCGGATCCTCTGGTCTCAGCCTCCCAAATGCTGGGATTACAAGCATGCGCCACCATGCCTGGCTTATAACCCACATTCTTAACATGTTTACTTTTTAAAAGCATAAGGATATTTTTTTGATTATACTCTTTCAAAATTGATAAAATTGGGTCGAAGTGAGTGTAATTGTATGGCTATTAATTATAAGTGATTTTCATTAGTGAGACTGTCCTAAAGTGGCACCTGAAGTATCTTATTTAGGTAGATTTCTGTAATTTCCAGCAGGCTAAGCTTTATTTGTAGTTGGGGAGGAATTTGGAATTTTTTTAATTTGCTTTTTCATCTTATGGCCATTAGAGGGCACTGGAGATAGTGCTAATGAAAATTTTAGACATCCATGTGAATTATTTTTTAAATCAAGTGATTTTGGACTTTATGGGTTTTAAGCAGCCAGTCTATGATATTTCAGCTTTGTCATAAAACATCTCTCATAAAAGTCATTAGATCTGGGGGAAATATATGTTTTGTTAACTTTTTTTGTTTTGTTTTTCTTTATTAAGTTACAGCAGAGTTTTCAAATATGCCTTTTCTTTTCATTTTATGTTATACATAGTATATGTAAGCCAGATGTGGTGGTGCATGCTTGTAATCCCAGTACTTGGGAGGCTGACACAGGAGGATCGCAGGTTCATGGCCAGCCTTAGCAACTTAGTAAGGCTCTCAGCAACTTAGTGAGACCTTGTTTCAAAATAAAATAGGGCTGAGGATGTAGCTTGGAGGCAGAATGCCCCTGGGTTCAATCCCCAATACCACAAAAAGAAAAAAAAAGATATAGTGTACTTAACTCACTGATGGATGTTTTTATTGTTTAGCTTTCCTTCTCTTCTTTCACCACTGCCAGTTCACAAAGCTGTTTTCTGCATGATCATCATTATACATCATGTTAAATGTCTTGGTTTGCCAGGTATAGCGGCACATGCTTGTAATCCTAGTACTTTCGAGGCTGAAACAGGAGAATCGCAGATTCGAGGCCAGCCTCAGCAACTTAATGAGGTCCTCTGTGAGATCCTGTTTCAAAATACAGAATAAAATAGGGCTGGGAATGTAGCTAAGAGGTAGAATGCCCTGCAGTTCCATTTCGAGCCTCCCCCACCCCCCCCCACACAAAGAGGCAGTGTGTCGGTGGTCGGATGGTTGGTCAGTGGTGGGTTCCAGCCTAGACTCCATCTCTGCCTCACTCTGCTGTGCTGACCTTGCAGGGCACGAAGAGTTCCCAGAAGGGAAGCTGTAGATTTCATAGAATAAGTAATCAGGAAGAGCCTAACATTTCTGTTTCTTTTATGTGGTGATTTGTAAATGCAAAACCTATTGCTACTTTTTCTTTCTCTACTAAATAAATGTTGCTAAATACTCCTTCCAGCATGTTCTGGTTGAGCAGACAAACAGTAACAGCCGAACCATTAGTTTGGGAAATAAATGGCAAATGCTTGATAATTACTCACCAGAGAAACATCTCAGTTTACCAGCTATTTAAGTTACAGAAGGAGCTCAGTCTGTCCAGTTCTGATTATAAAGTTATATTGCTGCAACAGTGGGATGACATGAAGCTAGTTTCATATTAGCTTTACGACTTTGAGTGTTTAATTCACCTAGAAACAAAAGGTGACGTGCCTTCTACCCAGTACCTTGCCTTGAAACCAGCTCACCTTGCCCCTGACCTGTGTAGCCAGGAGCATTATCAGTGGGTTCAGAAATTATTTTCTCAAGTCAGGTGATCCAAAATAGAATCACTGTGTTAGAGTAAAGCTCTCGACACACCTGGTCAAACTGCATTTTTACACGTTCAAAAGCATGCTTTCCTAATACATACAAAAATCTTTTGAGTCATGATGAAAATTGGTCATTTTGTTTTATTTATTTATTTTTTTGTGGTACTGGGGATTGAACTCAGGGGCATTCTGCCTCCGAGCTATACCCCCTATTTTTCATTCTTTATTTTGAAACAGGCTCTCACTAGGTTGTGGAGTGCCTCACTAGGTAGCTGAGGCTGGCTGCGAACCCAGATCCTCCTGTCTCAGCTTCCTAAATGCTGGGATTACAAGCATGAGCCACCATGTCCTGCTAAAATTGGTCATTTTAAAACAGCTATGACAAGCTGGGCGTGGTGGCGCACGCTTGTAATCCCAGCATTCGGGAGGCTGAGACCGGAGGATCCGGGTTCGAGGCCAGCCTCAGCTACCTAGTGAGGCACTCTGCAACTTAGTGAGACTCGGTTTCAAAATAAAGAATAAAAAATAGGGCTGGGGGTATAGCTCGGAGGTAGAATGCCCC
>PVLC010005346.1:44408-77114 GCA_004027655.1 Graphiurus murinus | reverse complement strand
CCATGCCCAACACACACATCCAGATATACTTTTCTAATCCTGGTCCTCAGTTCCTCACTAACCTCAGCACTAAGTTATCCTAGTGGAAATTATTCATAGCAGTTACTCAATTGAGTTCTCAATTTGCATTGAAGGAGGTGGTTTAAAAGCAGACTGTCAATCTAGAGATAGAATGAGAAACCTTGACTTGGGTTTGTTTCCTGTGTGCAGAGATTACAGTTGTGGAAATGCCCTGGGGCACCTTAGAATGCTTAGAGGACATCTGCACTTGCTTGTATTCTTTCCTTCCTCCTGTCCCATCCGTGTCACAGAAAATGGGTCTCTACCTGAAGTCCAGGAACCTTTGAAATGACACGAGCTTTGCTCTGGAGAGGGCCCCTGGCCTTAGACAGAATGTCAAACAAAGGTGTCTCTGACCACCACCTCCCAAGAGAACACATTGAAATTATGGCTTTGAACACAAACATTGGAGGAATCTAGAAAACCTTCCCCAGAGGTAATAGAGTCAAAGGAAGTTATACCTTAGCGTTCTTTGCAAGTTCCAAGTTTCTGGGGTTCCTCCTAACAGGGTGTTACAGAGAAGAACTTTCAAAGGGGATGGCAGGAAGGGGCGTGTGGTGTTCTAGTGGGAGGGAGCTTCATTTCCTTGTGCTGAATCGTGTGAGATGTTTCTTGCATTGTTTACATTCCTGCTGTCACCTGTGATTAGAAGCAGATACTCAGTGCTGACTGTACTTCTTTCCTGTTTGGAAAAGGCAGCTGAGTGAGAGGAAGGGAGGAGTGGAGGAGGGAGTTGTTGCTACAAGGGTGGGAGGAGGATGAGCGTGTCCTGTGCATGTCTGGTCACTGGCTTCTTACACACATGGTCTACAAATGTGGATGAAGAATTGAGAACTGGACAGTCTGGGGTGGTGTCATGTGCTTATGGAGGGAAGAGATGGGCAAGAGTGGAAGACAAGGAGAGAAAAGAAGGACATACAGATGTTGAACACTGGGCTTATCTACTGCATTGCTCTGGAGAGAGGTGGAGTGGGGGGGCAGTGGTGTGTGACGGGCAGTTTGTGATTACCCTCTGTCATGGTCCACAGAGTGTCCCTTCTACCATGGTGCTTTCCTAAGCATGACTTTCACAGCAGGCACAAGAAGGTTGTGACTTTGGGAAAAAGCACCTAACTTTTTTTAATGCCTCAGTTCATTCATCTGTAAAATGGAGGTAAGAGAGTACCTTCCTATAGGATTGTTTAGAGAGTGTAATGCCATGCATAGTCAAATGAACATGGGAAGCCGGGCATGGTAGCGCACGCTTGTAATCCCAGCATTTGGGAGGCTGACACCGGAGGATCCGGGTTCACAGCCAGCCTCAGCTACCTAGTGAGGCACTCTGCAACTTAGTGAGTACCTGTTTCAAAATAAAGAATAAAAAACAGGGCCGGGGGTATAGCTCGGAGATAGAATGCCCCTGAGTTCAATCCCTAATACCAAAAAAAAAAAAAAAATGACCATGGGAATGAATGTTAGCTCTTCTTTTTTTTTTTTTTTTTTTTTTTTTTTTTTTTTTTTCAGTACTGGGGATTGAATCCAAGGGCATTCTATCTCTGAGCTACATCCCCAGCCCTATTTTTTATTCTTTAATTTGAAACAGTGTCTTACTAAGTTGCAGAGAGCCTCACTAAGTAGCTGAGGCTGACTTCGAACCTGTAATCCTTCAGTCTCAGCCTCCCAGTTCCTGGGATTACAAGCATATACTACCACGGCCAACTAAATGTTAGCTCTTATCATCGCCACCATCCTGTGGACTGAGATAACCACAGCTCACTGGAGGTAATGGATACACCCAAGGGCCACACAGGGACTTCAGCCTTAGGCTGCTGATTCCAAATTCTGCTTTCTCCATGATGCCTAGATGGGGGTGGATTTGTTGAAAAGCAATTTCATCTTTGTTTTCAGAGTGGGTGATGCCATCTACATGTGATACTCAGTATGAGGTGCTAGATTTCATAATCCTGGAAGATTCTTGAGCAGCTTTCTGGGGTTTTGTTGTCCTTTCTTCCTTTTGGGGGGAGAGGTTCTGGGGGTTGAACCAAGGACCTTGAGCCTCCTAATAAGCACATGCTCTACCACTGAGCTACACTCCAGTCTTGTGACTTTTTTTAAATTGAAGATCAATAAAAGAAGTGTCACCATCTTATCAAACTCTCACAACTGTGCAGGGACAAAATCTTGTTATCTGAGGACCATGAGAGAGGGCCATGGACTTGTTGAGGTGGCACAGCTAGGTGCTGGCAGAGGTGAGGTGGGGTCTCAGGAAGTTGGACTTCTGGGGAAAGCCATAGAGGATGTATTGAGGAAAGTTCTCTCTGTCTCCAGCCAGAGCTCTGGTGCAGGGCAAATGAAGCCACCGGTTTCTAGAGGGAAGAAAGGAAGGTGTCGGGTGCAGAGACGGGGCAGCGGTCTATCTGTGACTGGGCAGGGAGGTATATCCTGTTATGAAGTCGAGGATGGACAGAAGATCGATGGTCCAGCCTGCGGCCCAGAGCGGCTCACATGTCCTCATTGGCCTTCCCAAGTGCAGGCTCTAGTGGGCCCTGGAGGGGAAGAGAGTGGGTAGAGCCTGATGCGTGTACACTCCTGCTCAGGCCAAGGCAGGACCTGCACAAGCAGCTGGCTGCCCTCCAGAGCTTAGCCTACTGTAGTGGGTGCAAGACCAACGCTATGATTTGCAGGGTGCAGACCAAGAGGAAAGGTGGAGCCTCATATTAAAAATGATTAAGAATTTCAAGCCGGCACAGTGGTGCACACCTATAATCCCAACACTTGGAAGACTGAGAGGCAGGAAGATCACAGGTTAAAGGCAGCATGCAGTAACAGAGACCCTGTTTCAAAACAAAAAATTTTTAAAAAGGGGATAGGGGTGCAGCTCAGAGGTAGAATGGCCCTGGGTTCAATCCCCAGTACTATTACCACTACTACTACTAATAAGAATAAGAATAATAATAGAATTTCAAGGCAACAACATTAAGCCAAGGCAGAGTCTTCTGAGCATGGGGCCACGTGCAACTGCATAGACCCCACACATGTGAAGCGGGCCTGAGTGTGTGCAGCCTGGGAGTCCTGAGGCCAGTGGAAAGAGCAAGTGGGGGAAGGTGTGCCAAGAAGTTTCTAGAAGAGAGACCTATAATCTGCTTCTCCTCTCTTCTACCTCCCCAGTGTTTTTTCTGTGCAGGTGGGAACTTTGGCCCATACACATTTCCCAAGCAATCAGAATAGCCCAGGAAGAGCTTCTCTGGGCTGGGCACTAAATTTGGGAAGTGCAGATCATATATATGGAGTCGGGCCATGTCTGAGGCCTGGTGGTGTGCGCATTTGGAATCAGGTGATGAGCACAGGATAGTGAACCCCTCTGCAGCCACCGTGCTCCAGCTGCCCCTTCACCTCCTCAGCTCCCTGCCTTGCGCCATCTCATCAAGAGAGTAGAGGCTGGGACTCCTCCCTGGCTGCCACTGCCTCCAGCTCTCTTCTTAAAGAGGCTCCAGCCATGAGCCTGGAGTGTTGTCACAGCATAGCTGGGCCCTTGCTCAAGCTCCTCACGCCACCCTGTTGGACAGCCCAGGATGTGGCCTTTTCCTGTGTGCCCTTGGAACCTCGGCACTGGTTGGGGAAATTGAAAGGACTGGGCCTACTGACTTTCTGAGGCTGGTGGGCCAGGCGTTATGAGCCCACTCAGGCCATACTTGCCATTAGGAGCCAGCGGTCATGGGAGAATTTCTACTTTTGCCCCTGGTAGCCTCATGCCCCTGCTCATGTGGTCCCCATGGGGGCAGGGCTGGCCTTCATGTACATCTGTTTGGCAGACAGCTGCCTCTGTCCACAGATGAGACCTTGCTCCAAATGTGTGTGCTCTGTCCTGAAAGCGGGGATGAGGGCCAAGTTTGGTCTCTGCCTCCCAGTGGGTGAAGCCACGCAAGCATGGGATCCTTCTACCTTCCCCTTACTGCACAGGTCTGCTTCCACCAACCGCTGCTCCCTCCGCTCTGCCTGGGGCTCTCTTCCTAACCTCTCTGAACATCTCAGGTCCTTCTAAAAATACTGGAGTGTTGTGCTTGTAATCCCAGTACTTGAGAGACTGAGGTAGGAGGATGGCAGGTTCCAGGCTCTCAGCAACTTATCAAGACTCCGTTTCAAAATGAAAATAAAATAGGCCTGGGAGTGTAGCTCGGAGGTAGAGCACCCCCTGGTTCAATCCCCAGTACCATAAATAAATAAACAAACATATATACATACATACATACAGGAGCTAGGATTAAGAAGCTTTAGGACCCTAAGGATGCATCTGGTTTTTAGCTTTTTTTATGGTGGGATGTCCAAGATGAATTCCTTTTTAATTATTTTTATAATTAGGGCAGGGATATGAACAGTTTCTATAGATGGGGTTCCCTGGGAAGCAACCCTGAGAGGAGGCTCAGGCTGCAAGAGGTTTATTAGGAAGTGCTCTTGATTGGGGTGGGTGGAGAGAGAACCTGGCCTATCCTTCAGAAATGGGATGGTCCCTGTCCTGCCCCCGTGGGGTAAGAGGACGTCCTTTGTACGTACATGGATGTATCTACTGGATGCAGCCCTCTCGTGAAGCCAGTGTGACCTGAGTTTCCTTTCATTGAGGAAACCCTGGAGGGGACCCACAACTGGAGCCTTCTTCTGGCAGCACTCCAGTGTCCGGGAAAGATGTCCATCAATCCTGCAGGGGATCTGGGCATCCTGATAGGGTACCACCATGGCTTCTGCTGCCATGGGTTCTGTGGCTGTCTAAACAGGTCGTGCTAACCATCTCAGTACAGACGACCAACACTTTCTGACAGTTGATATACCAAGTGCTGAGCTGGCTCCCAGCTGCACATGGTGCTGGGTCTTGATGGCAAACAGCCATAGGGGAACCAGGCTGCTGGAGTCCCAGGCAGGTCAGAGCTGAGCAGGGACAACAACCCAGCACTTCTGACCTGCTGCTCGAGCTCACCAATCTGCAGCCATGACATTAGGCAGACTTGAACGCAGGGGAGCTGGTGATGTTAAGGGTTTAAGCATCTCCTCCCTTTCTTCTCCACAACCTGCTTCCTGGACCATGGTGCTCCTGCATTTAGAAACCGAGGCACCGAAGTGCTGGGATAAAGCAGAGCAGGTTCCCACAGCCAAACAAGGAGCTGAGCTACTGGGAGAAACTGGGAGCCTTTCCAGGCCTCCTCCGATACTTCACCCCCTGGCAGGACTTCTGGGGAAGAGGGAAAGATGGCTTTCTACTTTTCTCAGTCTTTTCATTTGCTCTCTAAAAGTCATTAGAGTTGGTCTGAAAAATATTGGGCTGACCATTAAAGGATTTAATCATGGGGGGAAATTTTGTTGCTTTATTCTCACAGAGCCCACATAAGATCTTGAACTCAGCATTGGGTACTGATCCCAGCATGGGGCTGTGGGGAGGCAAGAGAAAGGTGCTGCCCTGATTTTGCCGGCAGGAGGCTGAGGAGTAGAGAGAGCTGGAGGAGAGGAAAGGTGGAATCACTTTGCGCATGGCTCTCTGGCACTCGCGCTCATGTGCTCGCTCATATTCATTCCCCCCCCCCCCATTCTCTCTCACCCCACCTGAGAAAGTGGAATGTGGGCATATGGGTTGCTTAAATGCGTCCTACACTCACCTCCTTCTGGGAAAGGGAGCTCCCAGCATGCAGGTCACTCCAGGGGAACCTCAGTTGTCCCTCCCTCTGCCCCCAGGCCCTGGGTTCCTGAATCCTGCACTTCTGGGTCCTTCCAGGGGAGAGCTGGATGGTTGGGGCCAATGGAGAAGGAGCAGGGAGTCTCTGAAGCTCAGCCTGTAGTCTGGGGAAGGTTGGATGGACAGAATGGTTTCTGGCCTCAGACCTTTCTTTAGCTACCATTACCCAATGGGCCTGTTTGCTGTGGAATGTTGCCAGAGGCAAAGGAACAGGATACACTGAGAGAAAAATAAAGATTAGTGTGATGGATGGCTTCTCCCAACAGTTAGCAGTCACTTACTAAGTGCGATGCTAATGGTTTTGGAGAGAAAAAGCAGCTCCAGACAGCCACCAGGTCCCCCAAAGGGCCCCTTTCTGCACCGGCCACAGCAGGCAATGTATAGAGGGGGTCCTTTCTGGGGTGGCTATGCCTTATCTGGAGCTGGAGAGGTATAGGCTCTGCAGATTCAGCCAAAGAGAGGACTCTTCAGACACCCCGAGGCCGGCGAACCTAGAGCTTGGCTTCTCCCTCCACGCTTGCTCAGAGTCTCCGTCCCACAAGCAGTTGGCCCATGTTTAAAGGTCTCTATAATTTGCGTAATCAGTGTATTTATTAAAATAGTGCCAGTAAGATGTAACTGAAGCTGTGATAGAAGATAATGCTTTTCTAAGGAGAAAAACAGGCCTTAATGTCTTGAATACCTGCCAGACACACACTTTTGAAATTGACCTCTGAAGTCCAGATTGACTCTTTTATGCACACTATATAAAAATGATTAAGAATTGCACTGTAATTATTTGTTTATTGGTGCCTATTTCTCAAAAAACAGTGGAGGCATGTAAAGAGTTTGGCAAAGGTGCAAATTAAATTTAAAAAATTTTAAAGCATTGCTTCATTTGTAAATATGGAATATCAAAGACAGTGTCAGTGTGTTTTCCCTGATGAGATTCCAGCATTCTGATTTCATTTACCTGGGAAGCAGGCTGGAATTTTCAAGCTGTAAATGTGATTTTTGTGGGTTGGAGGAAGATGGGTGTTTGAAGAGAGGTTACGTCCAAGAGAAGGGTTGTCAGGTGGGGTAGAAATCATAATAAGGATATACAGCATCTCAGCTGGTGGTGACATTTGTGCTGACATAACAAGAGGTCTCTCTGCAAAACCGCTGTACCCACAGTGCCACCTTTGAGGTCTGGAGCAAGATTTGCTGCCGGTCTGCCCTGCCAGAATTATGCCAGTGGTGTTTTCTCACCTCTCAAATCCACTCTCTTCTTCAGTGTTAGTTACTGATGGAGTTAAATATCCATCAAATCCTGCCCCAAGTCTGAGATGTGTTAACGGGTTTACTGAAAATCTGTAAACCAATATTCAATCATTATTGATATTGATCCTAATTCTGCATCCAAATTGGAATCCAATTTACAAGAAAGCAGCCATTCTGTCATAGTCCACCCCTGGCTGAGGGTCTTGGGCTTCCGGGGCTCTCAGTCTTGGTGACATGGTCAACATGCTAGGTAGGGTCTCTTTTGCAAGTTTGGGGTCTTGTGGTGGTTAGGTGGAAGTCCTGTTCTCTTCCCAGAGTGAACCCTTGTCAGTGTGAGGCAGCTACTCAAGAAAGGCATGGCCAAACCAAGAATCTGGGAGAGAGTGGTCAGAACAGACTGGAAACTCAACACAGCTGAGTGTTCTGTGGCCCAGCTTAGACAGCAGAGGTCTTGGGGGTCACGCACTGGTCACTGCCTTCAGATACTTGAAGCAACTCTGTTTGAAGAGTTGAGTGCAGGCTTGAAGTTGGGCACCCTTCAGTTAGAATGAGGAGAATTGTGCAGGCCAGTAGGGTGGGCAGTGACTGTGCCAGATCCCAGGTCCCAAGGCTCTTCGTATCTGGCTGGGTACATCTACCAGTGTGTGCTGGGGGGGGTGGACTCATGATTCCCTCGCAGGCTTTTCCCCGAGGCCCATAACCTTGCAACAGTGCGTGTAAAGAGTATAAAGGGGAACGGGTGCAGAGCTGCAGCCCCCACCCTGAGCTGGTTCTGAGACTGGCCCCAGAGCTGTCTGCACATTTTATTTTCTCGTTAAATAAACACCATTAGCCTTCTGGAGAAATTGGTGCAAACACGACCTCGCAAATAACCAATTAAAAGGGCAGGGTTGAAGGGGAATGTGAATTTGAAAACATGTAAAGAAGGCTATTAGAGATTCCTGTAGATGCCCCAGCCCTGGCAACATCGATCCAGGACCTTAATTTTATTTCTGACAGGAAAGCAAGGACCGGGCTTTAATTTTTTTTTCCCCCTGAGCTAACTCAATTCCGGAAGCACCCATTCCGGTGCTGTCTCTTGAGATATTAATCAACACAGTAGCTTCGTTTCAGTTCACCTGCTTTGCTTTGTAGACACAAAGCTCTGGACTCCCTAGCAACAGGGATGGGGGACGGGGTGCCCTGGACCAGAGGAAGCCGGCAGAGCCACCAGGAATTAGCGTCCTGGCTGAGCTGCATTTTCTTCAGCCAAAGTATAAATCTTAAACTTCTTTCCTTTGGAAGAAAAGCGCTGCACCAAAAGAGTGGTGAGCTAATAGGCCTTCCTGCCTTCCCCTGGCCAAGGCCCACGGAAGCAGAAAGGGAGTGGGCCTGGGGCAGCAACTTCACTGACCCAGAAATGGCTTTTTGTAGAGAAGGACAATGAGTCTTTTATTGGGCCTGTTCCCATGGAGGCCGAGGCTCTGCTCTCACATGGTGAAGGAGCTCTGGCCCCAGAGAAAGGTGCCCTTGGGCTGGCAACTTGATTCAAAGCACCCCCTTTCTCAGCGCCCCTTAGCACTGCTGCGGGCCATAGAGGGCTGGGCCAGGGGTCACCAAAAGCCTTGGGCAGCTGCTTCCCTGTTGGGACTTGAGATTCCAAAAGGATTCTCTGTGATCATGCAGCTCTGGGGCTGAGCTTTGAGCCTTGGGGGTCAGAGGGCACACACTAGCCCATCTGTATCTCTCTCTAAGCACACTGTCTGCTGGAAAGAGCCCAATTTTACTGGTTGGCCATACTGGGATTCAAATTCCAGTTTCCCCATGGGTGTGACAGAGCCCCCCACCCCAACCTGCTCACATCTACTGTGAAGAGTTACATGGTTCACCTCGCATAGTGTTCTCAGCAAGTGGAGGGGGTTCAGTAGCCTTGTTCTTTCCTTTCCCTTTCAAATAAGACTATTGGCTTAATCTCTTTAGGCAAACAAACTAAAATATGTGTTTGAATTTTGGGGACCTTGATCTTTGAAAACAGAACTTTTTTGTGGAAGTTTTTTTCCTCCCCGATGTATACAATGCATATGCTGGTGTGTATATATAATACTTCTGAATTATTACACAACTGGGAGTAAACAGTTACAGTAGCTTTGTGGTTAAGAGCACATACTCTAGAGCCAGACGGTTGTTGTTCAAATGTCAGCTCTGTATCTTAATAACTTTGTGACCTTGAGCAAGTTGCTTAATCTCTCTGTGACTCAGAGTCATTATCCATAAATTAGAAGATGAGGGGCAGGAGATGTAGCTCAGAAGTAAAGCGTTTGCCTGGCATGCCTAAAGCCCTGGGTTCGATCCCAAGCACCACAAAAAATGTTTACAAAAATAAGAAGATGACCTTGAGTTAGCCTAAGGTTTACATCATTTAATAAGTAGAAAGGGCTTAGCATAGTTTCTGGCCATAATAAATACACAAATATGTTTTATGCACATGTACACACAACACACATAGTTGCAAATGTACATACATAGAAAATGGTGTTTGCTTCTGGGGAAGAGGATTAAATGACCAGAGGTACAGAGGTAGGAAGATACTTTTTATTGTATTCTCATTTACCTTTTCGATTTTTATACCATGTTCATTTATTGTCTGTTTAAACAATTTACTTTTTAAATGTAAACTTTTAAAATGTTATTCCAGTTTGGATCATCAACAGTAGTGATATATCAACATGAAAGAGAATTTCCATAAGAAAAAATTTCACACCATGCCAGCACCCTAACACACTAACTATTCTACTTTGCCCCTGATGTGCATAAATATTTTTAAATTTGGTACATCATGTGGAGCCCCATACATTGAGTGGGGTGAGGGTCCTGCCTCTTCTGGGATCCCAGGACACCAAACCAACAAGAGAGGGTTACATACCGAGAATCCTTTACCTCAGAGTCGCCTCTGTCTTGTTCTTTCCGTAAACAGAGTCCGATAGAGAGATGAGGATCTTCTTAGTAGTTTCTGCTCTTCCCAGACAACGTGCTATTATTAGAATAGCCAGACTGGCCCCAGTTTGAAAACAAGCCTGTTTGCTAGAGTTCACCCAAGACCGGAAGGTAGAGAGGTCAGAATGGAGGAGGCCCTCTGTCCTGGAGTTTAAAGTACTTCATATTTAAAAGGGGGGAAAAAGTTAAGCATTTCTTTACCCCAAGTTACAGTTAGTAAGTCTGAGTGGCTCTTACACAGTATACAAAATCCTTCTCTGCATCCTTGTTTATAGCTTAAAGTTAAGGTGACACCCAGTTAATGATCCCAGGAAGTGACCAGGCCACATGACCAAGGGGTGAGGCCTGGTCTGCCTTTCTGCTACTGGGTTCAAATTCTAGAGCTGTCACTAATCAGCTGTGTGACCTTGGACAAGTTACTAATCTTCTCTCAACCTCAGTTTTCTTATTTGTTAAATGTTACTAATTCGTGGACTTGTGAGGTTTAAGATAGAGAATATATATGAAACATCCAATACTTAGAAAGCTCCCTACAAATGTTAACTTATTATTATCCCACTATTAGCTGCTGTCATGTTAGTAATAATACTGTTACTCTCATGACTGGGGGATGCAGGCTCAGGGTGGCTAGCTGTGTCAGTACTGTGGAAGCATCCACAGATGCTATGGAGGTTTCCACAGCGGGAGGGGCCACGGTGAACTGGGCCCTCGGGAAACATGGTCAAAGTTCTAACACTTTACTTCAGAATGTGACCTTATGTGGACATGAGCTCTTTGGAGATGTAATTAAGTTAAGATGAGATCTCACTGGAGTAGGTTAACCAGTGTGACCAATGTCCCTGTGAGAAAGGACAAGTAAGGAGAGACAAGAGGGAGAAAGCCATGTGATCTCAGAGGCCCAGGCCAAAGTGACACAGCTGCAAGCCAAAGAGTGCTGGCAAGAGCAGAAGCTAAGAGAAAGGCCTGGAACACTTTCCCCAGAGCCTTCCAGAGATACAGCCTGCCGACATCTTGATTTCAGACTAGGCCTTCCAAAGCTGAAGCAGAATACATTTCTGTTGCTGTCAGCCCCTAGTCTGTGGAACTTTGTTAGAGCAGCCCTAGAGAGAGAATACAGAGGGCCATGCAGTGCCTTCTGCCTGACATGTCCCCTTGTTTGCTGCTGGCATGCAGTCATGGTGGCCAAGAGTGGCCTCCCCCCGCCCCCCGTGCATTCTATCCATGCCCTCTCCTGGCAAAATCATGTGGAGAGAAGTTAGAGAAAAGACCTTTTCTGTGACTAAGAACACAGTCCCCCAATCCTGATAAAGTTCCTGTCTCGCCTAAGTCCCTGAAATTAATCAAGAACATTAAAGATGTTCTTGATAGAGAGAGGCATTAGAACTCCACAGTTTCATTTTTAATTTAGTGGTCTCCGGGGCTCAGTCTTTTTTTTTCTTTTTGGTGCATTGTAATTATACATCATGGTGAGGTTCCAAGTGACTAACACATACATGTACACAACATTCGTTGTGTGCAGTCGTTTCTTTAGAAATCAAGGAACAACCAGTACAGCCAGGAGTTGTCAGAATCCCCAATACTGATGGTGCAGAACATGCTCATAGGAGCAGTGTTTCCATTTGGTTTATTCGCTTTGGCTATTTACAGATATAATACAAATTAGAAAAAAAAAAAAAAAAGGAAAGAGGAAGGAAAAGGAACTCAGGAGGGCTCCTGTCATTGCTAGCACACACCTTGGTGTCCTCACATACCTGTCTCTACTTTCACCCTGTGGAAGACATAAGAAAACCCAGCAAGACAACACCAAACTTCAAAAGGTGCCAAGCCGACTTCTTGATTTCTTTATGTTGTCCCAGAAACACTTGCGGGCAGGAGCATTTGCCAAATCCACCTCTGGAGTGAGTGTTTAAGGCACATGAAGGTAGTGAGGGTCACAGTGGCAGCACCTATAGTCGTAAGGCCATCGTGTGTGCAGCAGGGAAGAGCGAGTTTCGCTCCCGTGGATGTGCCTCAGTCCTCAGGTGTGGCTGGCAAACCTGGCAGCTTATAAAGATAATGGCTGCAATTTTGTGTGTGTGTGTGTGTGTGGTACTGGGGATTGAACTCAGGGACATTCTACCTCTGAGGTATACCCCTAGCCCTGTTTTTTATTCTTTATTTTGAAACAGGATCTCACTAAGTTGCAGAGTGCCTCACTAGGTAGCTGAGGCTGGCTGTGAACCCAGATCCTCTGGTCTCAGCCTCCCAAATGCTGGGATTACAAGTGTGCGCCACCACACCCGGCTTGCGGTTTTAAAGTGGTCAAAGTTGTGTGCTTTTCAGCACTCCCTACACATTTGAAATTTCTTCCTCAACTTGCCACTCATTTTAGTATCAGGAGATAATTGAGAGTGCCTCCTTCCCCTGAATGTGTCCGCCGTTAGTGCCGTCTCCCCACGCCCTGGGCAAGGCCACGCAGCCATGCCAGTTCGCAGCCTACGTGTGCAAGGCTCACATCCCATTTATTATCTCAGAGGGCTGGGCCGGTTCCTGGGTGATTCATGGCTCTGCTTTCCACTGCTGCTGGAAGTGACATCATCCATTCTAGGCTCAGAATAGACACAGAAGCAGCAGTGGTCCCTATTTTGTGTCTCTCGCCAGGCCTGGTTCCCTCCTACCTCCCACCCCACTGCTGTGTGTTTATTGAGTCAGAACCTCCATGGATCCAGGGAGCCTGTTGGAAGTGTCTCCTAAGTAGAAGGCTGTGGATATGTTCCAGTGCTGTGGCACAATAAAGCCGAGAGGGGGCCTTTCCCAGAGTTGATCTTTTCCCTTCCATTCCTCTTCTCGGAATTGAGATTCCAATTGTAACCCAAGGAGCTGCTTAACTTCTATGACCAGCTTTGATTTCTTCATATGGAGGCAGGGTTGGTTAGGAAGGCCTGACTGGTCCACCCCGCATGATGAATGATGGCATTCATGTTAGAGGTTTGGACTAGATTGGTGGTTTTCCACCCTGGTTGCAAGTTAGAACCACCCAGGGACTTTTTAAACCATACTGATGGCTGGGTCCCACCCCAGGTCAATTATATGAAACAGGGATGGATCATTGATCCATTAAAGATGATCAATGCTGATTAAAGATTATCAGCATTGATCATCTTTAATATTCCCACCTGATGCTAACATGTAGGCAGGGCTGGAAACCCCTGCCTGGGTCACATGATCACCAAGAACCCTTCCAACTATAAAATCCAGCAAGGCAGAGCTACCAACTGTTCTGTGGACCAGGTCCTTGACCCTGTATCTGGGCTTGGAGGTCAAGGCCTCTCCTCCTGGGCCTGTGCCCTGGCTCCTAAGGAACTCAGCAAACTAATGAGAGTGTGTGCTTGCTTGCTTGCTTGCTAGCTTGCTTGCTTACAAGAAAAAAAAATGACAGTGTTATCATTATAGCTGCCTCTTATAGCTGATTTGAAAAAAGAATGAAATTATTGGTTTGATTTTTTAAAATGAGTCCTGCACTTCTACTTCAGACCCATGATGCCTGGTTGCAGCCCTGGGCAGTGGCTGGGGTGTTCTAACCAGAAGTCTGCCAGGGTTCAGAATGCCTCTGTGCCTCCTTCTCAGAGGCCAGGTAGAAAGGTGTGCACTTGAAGCTAGCTAGAGTCCTCTGTTTCCACTCTAAGTCCAAAATCCCTACTCTTGGCATCTACAGTCTTCCTTTAATTAAGTTGATTCTTTTGTTCTGGAAAGAGATTTCCTGATTCAGCTAGTATATTTATGTATAAACTATCTTGGAAACACCTGGCAATTTTTCTGAGTGACAATAAGAAAACATAGTCTGAAAATTACAGTTTTAATTTGTTCCCTCCCCCATTCTCTTACCTTTTTTTAAAAGGGGGGGGGTCTACAAAAGAAGCTTTATATTTTGCCCACAATGCTAATCTGTTTTACAACAAAGATGTGTATCCACAATACCTAATAATTTCTCTTTATTTTTAGAACTCTAGCTTTTAATGGACAATTGACTCATCCCGTGGCAAATAGGAAATCATGTAATTGCATGTTTGTATTTGTTGTGAATTTGCAGGTAGGTCCCAAAGAGATTGGCAAGCATATAGAGAGAGAAGATGAGCAGCATTGTAATGACTTTATTTTCAGGAGTTAAAAAGTTTTGTTGCCAGGTGTGATGGCACACACCTGTAATCCCAGTATTTGGGATACTGAGACAGGAGGATCACAGGTTCAAGGCCAGTCTCAGCAACTTAGTGAAACCCTGTTCAAAATAAAAAAAATAAAATAGGGCTGAAGGTATAGCTCTGAACTCAATCCCCAGTACCACCAAAAAAAACAAAAGGTTTTGTTGCCACTTTGGGGTTACATCGTGTGTGTGTGTGTGTGTGTGTGTGTGTGTGTGTGTGTGTGTGTGTGATGCTTGTGGATTGTGTGTGCCTGTGGGTGTGTTTATGTGTAAGCGTGAGTGTGTTTGTAGGTGGGAGGGTATGGGGCACCCTTGAGTCGGATGTAGCCCTTGGTTGTAAAAAATACACTGGAATCAAAGACGTTGTAAAGGATCAAAATAGGAAAGTGTGGGACTAATTAAAATCCCCTGGTAAAATATTTAAGACCAGTGCCCTGGCCTGGTCATTAGTAGTATTGTTAACTTTTCTTGAGTTAATATAAGTAACTTCTGCAAAGCAATTGGCCATAAATGGCACCTTCTGGGCTCACCTCCTCTTTTCCTTTTTGTTACAAAATTCTTTAGCAAAGTGTGGGGGATAAGGCACTGCAGGTAGCCTAGCAGATCTTGCTGCTGCTGCCAGGGTGGTAGCAGCTGGGGAGGGAAGAGGAGAGCAGCTGTGGTTGTGTTATTAGTCATTCCATGAAGAAATTGATTTGATAAATAATAAAGCAGTGATATTAGCAACACATGCTTGCAGGTCATATGACTTCAATGCAAACCTCCCCCACTCCGCCAATTAAATGTGTATAATGGTTTGACAATATATATGCCTTCTAAAAACATCCCATTTTAAAATGGAAATTGGACTGTTCATGCAATTCTTAGCAAATATGCCAAGACCATTTCCAAAGGGAGCTTGGAAATCTGAAGGATGATCTTTCTATTTAATTTGGCCTCTACCCTCCCCCTTTCAGCCGATGCTTAAACTCACTTTGTTTCCCTGTCCTTGCCTTTTCATTTTGTTAACTGTTTTGATTTGTAAAATACTATGCCTCACACTACGCTCCTTTATGATGATTTACTGTGCTGTTCTTATCTTTCACCTTAAATCCTTGATAAGAGCATTTTAAAAATGAAATTGCTACCTGACACTATTATAAAATCTTGGCTGGCAGCCACTGGAGAAACAAGAGCTGGAGAGGAGAAAAAGGAGACTGAGTTTAGAGAAAGGAAAGATTTTTATAGGAAGTAGCTAGTACTTTTTGTCTCTTTAATTCTGGAAACCTTTAAATTTTTTAATGGAGCAGTAATATGGCTTTATGTATGCCCTTCACCACTACACAGTGAACCCTGGGTGGGCAGTGGGTGCATGGAACAGTGAGAGGGCCCTTGGCCAAGGTCATCTGAACCGAAGAAGCTTATGCATATACTTTGCTATGGAATAGGGATGGATGGATGGATGGATGGATGGATGGATGGATGGATGGATGGATGGGAGAAGGGTAGAAGGATAGGTGGATGGATGGTTAGATAGATGGATTAATGACAGAATGGGTGTGAATATGGATGGATGGATGGATGGATGGACGGACGGACGGACAGGAGGAGAGATGAACAGATGGATGATAGATGGGAAAATGAATGGATAAGTAGGCAGGCAGAAGGGTAGATAGACAGACACCTTTTTTTTTTTGGTGGTTCTGGAGATTGAACCCAGGGGCATTCTACCTCTGAGCTATACTCCCAGCCCCATTTTTATTCTTTTTTTTTTAAACAGGGACTCACTAAGTTTTGGAGGGTCTTACCAAGTAGCTGAGGCTGACAGCCAACCTGTGACTCCTGTCTCAGCCTCCCAAGTACTGGAATTACAAGTGTGTGCCTCCACACCCGGCAGACAGACACCATTTAGACAGCTACCATACTCATAGTTTGGAGCACTTCCCAATTCCATGTATCCCCACTCCTGTACCCTGTCTTGTTCTGCTCCACATAAGGCAGGACAGAAGAATCTCCCTTTAGTTTCGACAGCTACAGTGGCTGATTTACTAGAGGAAGATTGAAACATTTCTGTATCCGTCTGGCTGGGTTGTGTGTCTGGAGCTCTCCGTTTATCCACAGAAGGCATCCATGATGGGGGCATCAGTAAACAGAGTTGTCTGCATAGCAGACCATTTAAATTCTAATCCAGTGATTTGATGAACTCGCGTCCATAATTCCTGTGACTTGGGGCAGACAGCCATTCTCTGCCCGTGATGGAGCTTGTTAGCTCATCTCTGCCCTGACGGGCTTTCATTACTGTTATGAGGACTGGAGAACTTCTGTCTGAATGTTAGAATAACAGGCTTCCTGAGTTCCTGGCAGAGAAGGGGGTGTTTGATGACGGTAATCTTCCATGGGAATAGCAGTGGCCTCTGCGACTCTGTTATATCAGAGTCGCCTGAAGTGCCACATGTAACCACCTGGTATTTATGGCCCTAGATTATTGGGCTGGGGCAGAGTACGGCAGCAGAAGGGACCCTCATCATCCTGTCCGGACTCAGCAGCAGAGGTGACGCTGTTGGGTGTGGAGGCCTTGGCCGGCAGGAGTCCCACATGTGTAATGGGTGATTCTGCAGCGATTATGCCCAATTTATCACACACCTCATGAAAATATAATCCACTACCAAAATGACTGCTTTTGGAAACCGTCTTGTCTCTTTTGAGTCAAGACTGGAGACAACCAGACAAGGTTCGGTGGCAACGAATAAAGAAACATTACTTTCTGAACACAATCTTCTGTTACCAGTCACTTTTCAACAGACATTCAATCAAAATGCTAATAGCGGCGGCAACAGGGGAACGCGGTTATTGTAATACTAATTGATTGGTTGGAGGGTGGGTTTTGATAAGTGCAGCTGAAGATTTCTGAAATATGATTCTCTTTAATTACTAGGATGCTAATAAAAATGAACAAATGATTTAATGATGATTTCCTGGGTAATGGCTTAAAGATTTCTGTTTGAGTTTAAAATGAGATACAGTAGAAACACACTGGAGAAAATGGGGCCCTCGTGGGTGGCCTTGCCTTTATCAAAGCCCAGTGCTGGGAACTCAGATCCAGAACGCCCGTGGAAGGCTGTGTGGAAACGCAGGAAATGCCTCTGTCAGAGGTGGTCGGGCAATGGGTGGATTCGTTGAAGTCATTGGTATTTCTGGGACTGGGGTTCCCTTGGAGCACAGCACTTCCTATGCAGAATTTCACCCTTACCTCTACCTATACAGGCGCGTACTGTGCTTGAGGCCCCTGGATCCATGCTGTTGTCCACAACCACTGGGTCCTGCGCCCCTCTCTGTTCCAGGTGCTGTGCTAGTTCTATCAATGCAGCAGGGAGCAAAATACACCAAATCCTAGCCCTCCTAAAATCCTAGCTTGTGCTCTTTGGGGAGAAGGAAAATACATCCTATAATTTTAGGTATTGCTGAGTATTAGGAAGAAGATGAAATGGAAGAGTTTTGAGCAGGAGGCATGAGCCCTACTTTATTTAGGTTGGTGCTTGGGAGAGGCCTCCCTGAGGAAAAGACATTTGAATCGGGAAGCGAAGAGCCACCAGACAGGCATTCCAAGGAGCAGGTTGCAGCCAATGTGAAGGAGCTGACCTGGGAAGGGGTAAGGGAAGGGATTTGGCTGTGTAGGACAGGTGGGAGGCCAGGGACTGAGGAGGAGCTATGGACAGGGGCTGTTTCATGCAGGATCAGGGAGCCAGGCAAGGCAGATGGCTGTGCTCTCTAAAGACCCCCCTGGCCCCTGGACTGAGGAACGAGGGCAGGGGACACACTGGGAGGAGAAAGTCGCTTGCATCCATTGCAGAGGTGCATCGAGAAGGAGGGACAGCTGGGGAGGTAGAGAGAGGTTGTGAGACTCGCAGTACACTCTTGGAGACGAGATGCAGGGTGCGTCTATGGGGTGGATGTAGGCCATGGAAACTTGAATCTACCTCTAGGTTCTTGGGTTGAGCAGCTGAGGGGATGGTGTACTGTCCAATAATATGGGGACTACTTTAGGGGAAGGAACAGACTTTAAGAAGAAAATCAGTTCTTTTTGAAATTCTCATTGAAATACATTAGATGATGTTCAGTAAACAGATACACAGAAAGCACACCTAAAAATCACATTTGTGGAGAATTAAAATAACCCACCCAATCATTTTTGCATAAACCTCTCTAAGGAAGGGACTGTTCAGGGGCACCCTGCTTTGGTGTGGAGGACAGTAAAACTTGAAGATGGAGTGACTGTTTGGTCCCTAAACACTCCTAGTTTTCCAGCACCTAAAGTCCCCTGTGCTTTTCTGTTGTGATTTGTACAGAGAATTTCGTGAAAGCTGTTGCACTCTGGCATCAAATCATCACTGCTCTACCCGAGGCGAGGAGAGGCTGCAAGGATGCTAAAGCCCTCTCTGTGCTCAGCACCTCCCTCCCCCAGTGTGTGCAGAGGGCCTGGCCTTACCAGAAGGGTCCTTGGAAGACAGACCTTGGGCCACTCTCTACTGTGTCCAACCCCAGGGTCTGTCAGATTCCAGGGCTTAACCTGTAAAGAAGGGGCTCATCTTTTCAGTCCCTGACCATGCACATCGTAAGTGGGGAACCCCAAGGTTGGGGGTGCTGCTTTGCCAGATTCATCAGTTTAAAAAAAGAGCAGAAATCAGATTTGTGTTATCAGGGTGGGAGTAGGGGGCTTAATTGGGGCGGAGAGGCAGTGCTAGCCTTCCTTTCAATTTGTCAAGCTTTCTTTCAAAAGATCTGCCAAAGAAGAAAGGGTAATTAATAGGCTTGAAGTCATTTCCGATGTGTCAGGATTTCTGCCTTGCTTCCAAGTGATAATGTTCCCCGCTCCGGGCCTCTGGGGAGCCTTCCGTCTTATTAACTTGTCTGGGAGAAACAGGGAGTGGGGACAGCGTGGGCCAGTGGGTGACGGGAAATAAAGATCTATGTGTAGTGAGCTGTAAACACTAGGGCCAGCTGAGTTTAGGGTGGGGGCTGGGAGCAGGTGGGGGTGGGGAAGGGGACAGGTTGCTCTGGAACCCCTGCAGCAGGCCTCGGTTTCCCCGGTTTCCTGTGTCCAGGGGCCACTCACTTCACCCAGAGGATGCAGCCAAACAGTTTCTGACTTCACAGTAGTGGTTCCTCCCAGTCCTGGGTCCTCCAACTTTTTTATTTTTCCAAAGTTGGGGTTGTTTCAGAGCATATATTAAGTGCCTGCTTGTGCATGGTGCCCCCTAAGACTTGGCCAGTTCTCTGTGCCTGCTCTCTGCCCTCGGCTGAGGAAACAAGCACACTTCCCCTTTTGCAACAAATGGGTTGCCTTGCACAGTGCCCTGCATGGGCTGCCATCGGTGATTAAAGTCTCACTTGAGTATGTGGAGAAGGAATACTGTTTTACCTTCATTTCTGGCAGTTCTTTCCCACGTGGCCCCATTATGACAGCAACTGGCCTCCTTTCCACCTCATCTTCACCCCATTCTCAGCCGTAAAGCCATCCACCTCTGAGCCAGGCCTAGGGGTGCTCACTTGTAATCCCAGTACTTGGGAGGCTGAGACAGGATGATCACAGGTTCAAGGCCAGCCTCAGCAACTTAGTGAGACCCTCTGCAACTTCGTGAGACCCTGTTTCAAAATAAATTTTTAAAAAGAGTTGGGGGTGTAGCTCAGTACCAACAACAACAAAACAAGCATGCCAAAGAACCCATCTACCTCTGGAAATGAAGGGCTGGGTAAATCCTGTGTTTTCATTAAGTGGACTGGTAATGATGATAACTCATTGTTTGGCATTGATAAGCTGTTTTGTGCCTTCTCAGATTTTATGTTTGCAGTCCAGCTTTTCCATCTACCTGATTGATATTCAGAGAGGTTAAGTGATTTGACCAAGGTCACACAGCCAGTGTGAGGTAGAGATTGGATGTGAGCCCAGAAATCCTGTTTGATGGTAAACTCCTTGACCACTAGTTGGGCTCCTGCACTTGTGCTCAGGGGCAAGACATCTGCATTTGGCCTAAAAGTTAGCTCATGCCCAGGCCCTGCTCAATGAAGAAAGTTCAAGAGCAGATTGGTGATGGGCCCTTAGCAGGGCCACCTCTGGCTCCAGGGAGGTCAGTTGAGGACCTTGGAGTGATACTCAAGCATTTGGAGACTGGTTAATGCTGCTGCAGCAGTGGGATTTTCACTGGCCCAGGTCACCCAGAGGAGGGGAAGCCACCCTATCTCCTCAGATGCCTCTGGTTAGTGCTATGGGTGCAGAGTAGGGGCCTGCGGGGCTGTGTTTAGAACAGGGATTGGGTGCCGGACTGGCAGCAGGAGGCAGTGGCTGGCAAGGTCTCTGCAGCAGCCTGGGGAGGACAGCGTCCCTGAGACCTTCAGGATGGCTGCAAGCACAGGTGTCCTTGACATGCACTCGTCGGGGCCTTTTTCTTCTCCTTTGTTGCAAAAGTGCTTAAGAAGTAAAAGTTGAGTTAGCAGAGGAAGCCTGAAGTAAATACTGCCGGCTTCAGCTGGATGCGCACTGGGCCTCTGCACTCGAACTTCTCATTGTTTAAAATAGCAAGGTTTGAGTTTTTTTGGGTCACAGAGAAAGAACATAATGTCTTTTTCTCTTCTTAATTTTTCTTTTCTTTCTTTCTTTTTTTTTTTTTTTTTTTTTTTTTTTTTTTTTTTTTTTTTTTTTTTTTTTTTTTTTTTTTTTTTTTTTTTTTTTTTTTTTTTTTGGTGTGTGTGTGTTTGTGTGTGTGCCGTCTTTTACCTTTTCTTTTCCAAAGGTAGTTCTGGGGACAGAATTAGAAGTTAGGCAGAAATCCAAATTAACTCTCTGTTATTTCTTAACCTCTTCCTTGTCTTTATCACTCACTCCATCTGACAGGTTAGAAGTCTGGCTGAAAAGTGGAAATTTTTAGCCCTGGAAAGAGAGGATGTTGGACAGTTTTCTTTCTTCCTAGGAAAGCTCAGAGTAGGATTGGACTACTGTCCTTCTGTCTCTGGCCCAATGACATCCAGGTGTCGGGGTGTTCTGAATGAGGTCCCTGGGTTAGTATCTTCCACCCCACCTCATCTCACAGAATTTTTCAGGAGCCATTTTTCTATTCAACTAAAAAGTAGGGATTAGGTGGGTGTGGTGGTGCATACTTGTGATACCAGTATTTGGGAGGCTGAGATAGGAGGATCTCAGTTCAAAACCAGCCTCAGCAATTTAACGAAACCTCAACAACCTAGTGAAACCCTGTTTTTAAAACAAAAATATGAAGAGCTAGTGGTGTAACTCAGAGGCAGAATGCCCTGGGTTCAATTCTCACCACCCCACCCCACCCCACCCCACCCCGACACACACTTATACAAAGTAGGAATTGAAGGGGGGAGGAGTGTTCTTGGAAGATGAAATTAAAAATTGTTTATTGTACCAATTAAAGAGAAAGAATGATTATTCACAGGAATGACCTTTTCCTGGTGATTTTTTTTTTTTAAACAATTTCTGTTGGAAAGAATTTCCAAGTGGTTTGAAACTCAAATAATGGCCTCCTCCTTGGAGTGTCCTGGACAGGCCATGAACTGGGAAGGAAGAGACCTGGCCTTACTTCAGTGCCTAGAGGGCAGAGGGAGCAGTGTTATCCCTCGGACTAAGGAAGGCCTCCTTCTTGGCGGCTAAACTTGAGTACCTGGGGCTTACCTTTTAGGACTCCATCCTCAGTTTTCTCTCCTTGTTTGCTCAATGAGAGGCCAGCTCTCCTGGCCTGGTGTGACCTCGTTGTGGCTGCTGAGAGGAAAGAAAGATAGTATATGGAGCCACCATGGCCTCTGCACCTTCCTGAACCTGCTGCTCCAGGTTCCAGAAGGATGTAAAGGGCCCGTGGACACCAAGGCTGAGATGAAGATCCACTGGAGGTGGGTTTGTGTGCTGATCACTCAAAAGAGCAGGTCAGACAGGAGCTGTGCCCTTTCCTTCCCTGCCCCAGCCTACTATCACCAGCACCAGGTTTACAGCCTGGCTTCCCCCCTCCACACCATGTGCTGCTCAGAGACCTTATATGCTATGGTGGAGAATGCCCTGGACCTACAGTCCTATATCCCAACTCCGAGACGCAGCCATGTGACCTTCAGCAGGTCTCTTCCTGTACTGCTCAAGACTGGCCACACCCTTGGGCACCATCCCTCTACTTTCTCATAGGTTCCTCAGACCATCTGGTCCCTGAGGTTTTTCTTGATAATGCCACCGAAGACCCCGCATAGCTCATGGGAGGAGTTGCCACTGTTAAGTTCAGGGTCATGCTCGATGGTCTGTAATTCCTGAAGCCCTTTCTCAGAGCATGCTGCAAACTGAACTTGGCTTTCTGCCAAACTGAACTTGGCTTCTTGGCTCTGAGCCTGGAGACCAGCCAGCACCCTCAGCCTGGCCCCCAGCTCACTGCCCTACTGGATTCAGACCCTGGGACTTCTGTCTCTGGGTGCCTTCTGGCCTAGGTTTGCAGTGACAGGGCAGGCACTAAGTGTCACCAATCAAGCCCTGCCTCCCTCTGAAGGTCATGACTGATGGGCTTTTCCTAGCCCAGAGAGTCTGTTTTAAGTCTGACTGTCTAGCAATAACTCTGTAGCTTATTGTCTGACCGGTTGCCTCGGGTTCCTGGAAACCCTTGGTGTTTTAAGTTTTGTTGTGTTGGTTGAGGTTTTTTGTGTTTTTGTTTTTGTTGTTGTTTTTTGTGTGTGTGTGTTACTGGAGATTGAATCCAGGGGCATTCTACCTCCGAGTTACATCCCCAGCCCTATTTTTTTTTCTTTTTTTTTTTTTGAAAGAGGATCTTTCTAGGTTATCAATAATCTTACTACTTGCTGAGGCTGGCCTCAAACCTGCAATCCTGTCTCAGCCTCCCAAGTACTGGGATTACACGCATGCGCCACCATGCCCAACTTTAAGTTTTAACCAGAGAGGGTACTGTCTTCAGATTCTCTGGCCTCTTAGCCTCACCCTCCCACTCTAAGCCCCAGCATGGATGACCATTATTTCCTTCTCTCTGTGATTACTCATCTTTTACAGCTTTGGTTCATGTTGGATTTTTGGCTTATTTTGGTTTGGTTTTGGGAATAGGGGGTTGCAGTGCCAGTGATCGAACCCAGAGCCTCTTGCATGCCAGGCAAGAGCTCTACCACTGAGCAGCAACACACACACACACACACACACACACACACACACACACACCTTTTTAAATTTTCATTTGTTAAGTAGCTGAGGTTAGCCTTGAACCATGATCCTCCTGCCTCAGCTTGCCAAATAGCTAGGATTATAGGTGCACCACTACCACCACCACCCCAGCTGATTCCTGTTCTTATTGTCTTATTTTATAAGTGCTTAAGCACTGTAAGACACATTGAGTATTTTTAGGTGGCCATAAAAGTATGAATAACCCAGTAATCCCCTGACCGCTGGGCCACCTAGAGTTTGTATAGTAGAAGGTTTTAGGCTGGGGAATTACTATCTTTTGAGAGGCTGACACTGATCTTTAGATGATCTCTTTACCCCACCATAAGTAGAAAATGATCCCAATAACTCAAGAATTTTTTGTTTGTTTGCTTTAAGAATTTTGAGCGCCATTGGGAATAATGGAAGATACCTGGCATATTGAAAAGTGGGATCAGAAATGGCCTGGGTGGAAATGAGGCCTTTTGTCATGTGATCCTCAGCCAGCATGGGGACCCCCCACCCAAAGCACACACACAAGGCCAAACTCTTAATGGCCTCTGCTCTTCAGTTGAGCAGCCCTGATTGAACTGGACTGATAGTCGAGAGCATAGAACTGGGGACCGTGGAGGATGCCAAGACTTGGCCAGCTTAAAGCTGCCCATTTGAAAGCTGTTTGGGAAGCTGAAGTGAACTTGAGTGTATCATCTTTCATTTGTATCATTCTTCAAAATTTGGCCTCAGGTCTTCCTGGACCCCTAGCGGGATATGGATTCTCTAGACTGGGATGAAAGAAAGAGATGTTTATTTGGTAGAAAGGAGGAGTGAGACATTGACTGGCTTTTAAGAGATGCAGAGAAAACTCTTTCTTCTCCCCTCTTTTCCACTTCTGCCCTGATGCTGACTTTGAAAGCCCTTCCTTCCAACACAGGCAGAGCCTAAGAGATGGGGGAGTTTTCTTGAGCTGCTTTCTGAGGTTGGATTTCTTTTTCTCTCTCTCTCTCTCTCTTTTTTTTTTTTCTTTTTGGAAGTACATTGGAAATCTATCTTGCTTCTGAATCATCTGTCAGTTCTCATCACAGAGGGACAGAGAAGAGGGTGCGTGGATAGGCCAGCTGGTGGGTCTTTGTGGCTGCCCTCTGCCTGGCCAAGAGATAACAGTTTTTGAAAGTCCTGTGTTTATCGGAGAAGAGCAGCGTGGTCAGAGAGGCGGTGAGGGAAGAGCCGGCGGCCCTTCTGTGATGGATGGGTTGCAAACTTTCCTTGTGAAGTAAAGGCGGCCCACAAGTTTGTCTCTTTCAAGAGGAGAAGAAATTTAAAGTGAAGCTCCAGAGAGATAAGTTTTTCTTCTTCTTCTTCTTCTCCCCCCATTCCCCCCCCCATCTGGTGCTTCATGTAGGCTTAACGATTCTAGGAGGGCCCTGCAAATGGCAGAGACCTCAATTTCCCCCCCTTCTGGGCTCCCTAACTAGAGAGGTTTGCAAAGCTTAAGGGGATTAATGCTCTTTAAACCTCTGCACTGCTTCCTGCTCCTCATGGGATCGGGTGCTAATAAAGATGTACCAGCTTGGAAGGGCTGGTAAACACTGCTTTGTTGCCATGGCGACAGGCGAAACAAGAAGGAGGCCGAGTATTGCTAACAAGAGTCCTTATGATCAAGAGTTTAAGGAGGGGGGGAAAAAACGGTTCTTAAAAATGCAGAGAGTCTTGGCGAGGTAATTAGACTTGGTGCTCTCAAAGTAAATTTATAGTTTTACAGAACATTACTAGAGAGCCTTGTTGCTTGCAAAGTCACCCTCCATCAAGTACAAAGAACAGCATAATCACGAAGAGCTGCCACATCTGCTGCCAGTTGCTCTGGTGAAGCGAGGGCACCGAGTCCTGAGGCACCCCCACCCCCCCAACAAGTAGTCACTCTCTGCACATACACTTACTTGGGAAGTGTCAAAAAGCTCTATTGCCTCCTTGGTGTTGAAAGGGATGAGGGAATGTTCTACACCTGCCTTCCATCTGGGATGTTACTGTTACCAACAAGGATGATCAGTGAGCACTAAGAAAATGATCCCTATGGGCAGGCACTGGCTGAGTACTTCCCTTGCTCTTTCTCACTTCACCTTCAGGCTGACCTTGTGCTGTGCAGCTGTTTTAATGTCCATCTTTCTCTTGAATGAACAGAGAGGCTAAGGAACTTGTTCATAGGGACATAGCTGGCCAGTATCGGAGCTGGGATCCAAAGTCAGGTGTGGCCTTGAAACCTGGGCGTTTTCATTGGTCCCTGGGCCGAATCTTACAGACCTGTTCCCACTGTCCCCTTCCTGCTTCCCTTCCTGCAGCTCTCATTGTCATTCTCTAGGCAGAAGCTGCTCCTGCATCCTAGGATCTTTTGCCCAAACGTGCCTGGACATCCCTGGAAGCCTGGGACTCTGCCCTCCTGCTCTTTCCCTGTAGTAGATTGAGGCACTGTGCTGAGCTCCTTGGAACGGCTTCTGTGGCCCATGCATATTTTAAAGTCTTGTGGACTTTGGGTGAGAAATCGGACTGTGCAGGGATATAGGATGCTAGCCTGAGGTCTCCAGGTTGCCCCTCCAACCAGTGGCCTCTCCCTACCCAGCTGCTCACACCACAAGTGCGGCTTCACCTGGGCCACCTCCCACATCTCTGCCCAGTGTCTGCCACCATCTAGCACTGCATCTCCTTGTCCTGTACCCACAGTGTTGCATGGCTGCAGCACCCATCACATCTCTCCCTGACAACTGCAGCAAATCTGGGGACTCTGGTCCATTTTGAGGGTTCTTGCAGCACTGTGACTTGGATCACGTCCTGTCCAGGTGCCCTTGCATGGCCTCCAGCATGCTGCTGGATTGAGCCTCATCTGCTTCCCTCTTCCCTGGCAGCCTGGGCTACCTGCTCAGGGTATTCTGTGCTCCTGCAGCCCCTTAACTCCAGGAGCCCTCTGAATTTTGAATCCTCACCTGAACCCTTTCCTCCCATCTGAGCACACCTCTGCCAACATTTGTTCACTCCAACTCTCCTGGTTATTTATGTGAGAACATTAAGGGTTATTTATGTGAGGACATTGCTGTCCCCAGTACCTAGGACATAATAGGTGCTTGGTACTTTTTTTACTAACTAGAAGAGTGATAGTGTTTATTATCATCAGGTTGCTATGGTAACAGATGTCTCAGCCCTTAAAGGTTCCAAGGTCACACAGCTCTCTTCCTGTGAGCCCCACCTGGAATCCCCTCTCCTTGCAGTCAAGACAGGCTTCCCAGCTTCGCACCTCGAACTTTGTGTTGAAACTAATAAGCCTCAGGTCCCAGTGATGCCTAGAGCTATGCCTCAGACACTCTGCCTCTTTGTAGTAATGCTAGCATGGTATCTGAGTTTTATTGCTTGTAAATTTCTCTTATGCTGATAAACTTGAAACTGGATTGGAATTGAATGGAAGATGATATCCAGTATCTATCAAAAATGTAATAGCAAACACTTAGTGTTTTTCGTGAGTTCTTTTTCTGCTTGTTCTTCTTCCCCACAGTATCAGTGTTCTTATTGAATCTGGGAAGCAATAGCAATTGATTAAGTTGCAGTGGAGCTTGCCCTAAAAGGAAATGATTGATAATCCGTTTAGGTCTGGCTCGCTTGCTTTTCCCCTCCTGATTTCCTTGGCCACTTTTTCAATTACCAACTGTATTTAGCTTGGTTTGCTCGTCGTAACTCATTTCCCCTTCCTCCAGGATCTGCAGGGAAGTTGTAATGTAACGTTGGAGTAGTGACATCTAATTATTTCCCTGAGACATCAGTTAGAAATGCAAGAATACATCTTCCTTGAGGTGGACAGACAAGGGACGTGGGACTGTGAGGCAGAACTCATCTGCAGGTGGGAGGGAGTTCCAGGCATCTTGTGACATCACAGCCTCCTGGTCACTGAACCCAGAGCTCGTGTGACCATCATGTGGTAAAGGTCAAATGCTTGACTTCCCAGCTGGACCAACTGGCTAGCTGGCCTAAAGCTATGAAGTGGGCTTCAGCAGCCTTCACTAGTGGGAGGAAAGCCATGCCAAGATGTGTGGACTAGGAGTGGCCCCATGCCCTTACCTTCAGAGCTGTATTTTTGTTCTTTCGCTCACGTCTTTAAGATAGTTACCAGACAGGCATGGTGGCGCACGCTTGTAATCCCAGCATTTGGGAGGCTGAGACCGGAGGATCTGGGTTCGCAGCCAGCCTCAACTACCTAGTGAGGCACTCCACAACTTAGTGAGACTCGGTTTCAAAATAAAGAATAAAAAATAAGGCTGGGGGTATAGCTCGGAGGTAGAATGTCCCTGAGTTCAATCCCCAGTACTGAAAAAAAAAAAAAAAAAAAGATAGTTACTGTTCACAGAATCCAATGTGTGGTTAACTCTTCTCACACTCCCCATTGGCTTTGGGGAGTAGAAGTTTTACAGAGCGTCTCTTGGGACTGCAGAGTCTCTGATTCCAAACTGCTACTGATAAAGGAGAAGCAGCCCCAATTTTAGTCAGAGTTAATGGGGTGAAACATTATTTTCCTGGGCACTGAAGATTTCTTCTTACTGCTCAAGTCTATAACCAAGACAGCTAAGTCAGTGGATTGTCAGCATTCCCCAAAGAGGAGCACAAGGCTGCAGCCCACCTTGCCCTGGCCTTTCTGGTCTTCCTGGTGTATTTTGTCAAGAAGGATGAGGAGGCAAGAGTGGCATTTTTATTAGAGCCTCCTCCCATTTTCTGAGAGTACCAGGGACAGAGCTTTCCTGCTGCTGGCATGAGGAGCTGACAAAATATTTAAATAAAGGCTCTGGGGAAAAGGACATGCTTAGATTTTTAAGATAAACCCCTCACGGTTACAGTCAGCGTATTTGGCGCCTCTATAATTACACCTATTCAGCACTGCCATTTCTAGTCACCAGGCAGCCTTCCGAGGGAAGACCAGCACTCTAAAAATGGTCCCAAGAACAGTCTTCTTAAAAAGGCAGTTAACAGCCTGGAGCTATAAATAGTGTCTCTCCAATAGCTAACAAAGATGGCTGGTTCCTCTTGGGGCCCTGCTGCTGGGCCGGTGTCCTGCAGTGCATGGGTTAGGGCTGGAGTGTTTGTGCTCAAAGGCTCTGAGTTCTTGGAGGCCCCAGCATCTAAGTGAGACCTAGCGTGTTGTGTGAAGGTGAGATGAAGCCCTTGCCCGCTTACCTTCCTCTCTCTGCTTCTGAAGCCATCTTTCCTGGCAGCATGACAACAGTCAGCCATGGCGCCACATCACTTGCCCATCTCTGGACCTTCCCTGAGCCCAGACCAGCCCTTTGGCCAGTTCTGAAGCACTCATGGCTGCCAAGAGCCAAGGTGAGCCCACTGGATTCTGCTGAGCCTTGGTAGAGAGCCTAGGTCCCAGAACCTTCCAGTACTTCTAGTTTCACCTCACATATATGAAGAACTCAGAGGTTCTTTGAGGTTCATACCCTCACTAATTCAGAGTCATAAAGGTGATGCTACTTACTGCCCAAAACCAACACAGACATCAGAACTACAGAACAGGATGGTATCTGCTCTGCCTACCTGACAGAGAACTTTTGGGCTCTAAGTCACCCAGCATTTGGAATGTGAAAGCTATAGAAATGAGAAGGATGGTGGCCAAAATCTTATGAGCCCTAATGTATTTTATTGTGACCCCTCTCCCTCCTCAGTGCATCCCACCCCTCCTCCCCTGACTACAGGTGGTTGCCCTGGTTGTCTGGATCTAGACTGGCTATGGCCCCATTGCATCCCAGCTTTGCCATTTGGGGTTGGATGGAGCCAGGCCTTGGTGCCAGGTGCTGGCACGTGTGTAGCAGGGTGGCTGTGGTTCCTGCACCCCAGGGTTTATCTCAGGCCTGCCACAGCCACTCATGGTCCTAGTGGTGAACATGCAAATCCCTGAGTTCCACTGACCAGGCAGATGGGGGGGGCGAGGGACATGGAAGGGACCAGTGGCAGCCTGCAGCCAGAAGGATGTCTGTCCCTGCATCCCTGGCTTTGTCCTACTCCTGATCGGGAGCAGCTAAACTCAGGGCATTTCTCCAACTTCTCTTCAGACCCAGCTGATGTCTACCAAAGGGCCTACCTAGCTGGACATCTGGAGAGAGTGGCTGCAGTGGCCGGGGTCAGCGTCCCCTCGGCTGCCCCTCACCCCTTCAGAGGGGGCTTCATAAAGCAGGAGCAGGAGCTCAGGCCTGGACCAGGCCATTTTGCCAGTGCAGCTCCTTAGCCAGGATTGGTTGGTGGCATCAAAAAAGCAGTTCTTTGGCAGAATGCTGTGGATTCTCTGAAGGCCCCTGGCCACCTGGATTTGTGCTTTGAACATACCATGTTAACAGGTTTTAGAGAAGAAACACGTGTGATTATGAGAGACTAGAGATGGGGCAAAGAGGAGACAGTTTAAGATTGCTGTTTAGTATCTCTTGGTACGGAGCAAATCTTAAAAACCTATTACACTACAGGAAGCAGCTCTTTGTGTAATGACATCTTCTTAGCTTGCCCTGCCAGCTGGCTTTCTGCATACATAGTCTTTGGGGAGAAACTTTGCTCTTTTGAAGCATTTTGGGGGATAGTAGAAGAGAGGGTTCTGTGCCTTAAGCCCCTCCACTGAAACTTCAAGGATGGGTGGGGAGTTACAATGTCCTGTGTCCCTTCATGGAACTCTGGAGGTGGGATGGGAGGGTACCTGACCAGACTCCACAGGGATGTGCAAAGTCGGCTGCATGGACATTGTCTAGAACTCTTCTCTCTACTGCTTCCTACACCACCTCCACCCCCCGCCCATGTCCTGTAAGAAAAGTGACTGGGAAGCAGGGATTCTGACAGACTGCCCAACTTTAAAAATCACGACTCTTAACCATGTACCAGCTGAGCCACCTCAGGCCAGCTGCACAACTCCTCTGAGCTTCAGACTCCTCATCTGCAGAATGGGGCAACAGTAACAACTGCCTCCTAGGGTAATTGAGAGGAGTCATTAGATGGCACCTGCATAGTTCCCAGCAGGCCTGGTGAGGACTCCGTAGAGGTGGAGTCGGCGCAGGCATTCCTGGCAGGTTGATCTTGGTTACTCAATCTCTGCAGGTGATGCACTGTGGGCTCTGTTCTGTGAGCTTCCCAAGAAAGGAGGCAAGCCAGTTTTGCTCCAGTAGAAGTGGGGTGGGAGGACAAAAGGCCCCCCACACTCCTCAGCCACATGGGCGCCACGGCCCTGCAGGGTGCGGATGCGGCCTCCCTGGGATCACCTAGCTAAGAAACAAATGGCCTCAGCACCCATGAGAGCCCCACCCAGCTCATCTGCACGTCAGGTGAGTCAAAGTCTGGAAACCTCTTATTCTTCCACTGTTTGTTCTTGCACGACCCAGAAGAAACCAAAGGAAGCAGTGAGACCAGAACTCTGGGGGGAGGTGCCAGCGTGGTGAGCCCGGGCACTCTGGAGGAGGTAGCAGAGCTCTGCTAGCCTGCCTGCCTGCCTACCTGCCTAGAATGCAGTATGTCTGTGGCCACTTTGCCCATCTCAGCAGCCCCAGACAGGCCCCACAGCACAGAAGCCCTACTCTCGCTGCTTTCCATCCCCCACAGATCCACATCTGTGTGGCTTATGCTGAGAAATCCCACGTGAGCTGTGCTTGCACCTGTGGGCCAGAGACTCGCCCACTTCCACCCCCACCTGACCTTTCATCCAAGCTGCAAAACAAGCAGCGGTAGGAGCTGTTTTGCCCAAACAGTCCTTTCATCTTCTTGGGCCCTCTCTGGGTAGAAGACTGTGCTCACAAAGAGGCAAGAAAGCTGGAGGGAGGTCAGAGTCCACAGCCTGGTGCTCCAAGAGGTGGATCATGTGTCAGTCACTGAGAGCCATTTTTGCTTCCCTTCCTGAGGCAGCACCCCATTATCCAGGGAGTAGTCTGCCTGCGTGTGTAATCAGAATTTCAGAGGCCCAGAAGGCACACTTTTAAGGCAATGGCTAATGGCAGTGAGCTTGTTTTAAAGATGAGGAAACTCACACCTTAAAGGGGCTGGTTCATTCATTATCTGAATTTGTGACTTCAGAGCCCAGCTGCCTGGATTCAAATTCCAATTCTTTCTGCTTAGTTTGTATGTAAGCTCTTTAACTTTTCTAAGCCTTAATTTCCTTATCTTTAAAATGGCAGTAAGAATAGTTCTTCATATTGTAATTACTATAGATTAAATGAGGGAGTACTTATAAAGAGCCTGATATATAGGAGTGTACATTAAGTAGCAGCTATTGTTTTCCATTCATTTACCTATCTCCCCACCCATCCATCTACTCATCTGTCCATCCATCCATCCATCCATCCATCCATCCATCCATTTTCTCATTCATCCATCTATGCATCCATCAGCACATCCAGTAAGCAGTGATAGAGCCCCTTTTGTATGCCAAGTGCTATGGTAACCCTAGAATATAAAAAATGGATCCTGGCATAGAAGCTGGTATGTCTAAAGATATCTCTAAGGTCACACCACTCAGACAAAGATTTCTGTTCCTGTGGATCCTCTGTATACAGAGAGAATTCCATTCTTCTCTTGGCAGACACATTGCCTGACAGTCCCAAGCCAGTCTCCACCCTGGACACTGGCCTAGGTGCTGTCCCTGGCTTCACCTATGACCTAGAATTAGGTATGTTGCTCTCCTAGGCAAATAAGATGCACAGAGGTGCATGACACAGCCCCTTTAGAGCTGCACTGTCATGGTGGGTGGCAGTGACTCAGCTTTGCAGACAGATGCACATGTTGTACATGGGGGCCAGCTTTCTGGAGGATCTTAACAATATTATATTGGGGGGAAATGCTTCTCTTATTTTACCACTGTAAAAAATGCAGTCACCTCTAACACTAATAGCAAACTGGCAGCTGACAGGCCAGATCCTCAGGACCTGCATAAGGGATAGATAAGCCTTGCTCTGTGCATTGCACGTGGACTATTTCATACCGATGGCTGCAGGACTCAGAGGCTTGTTCTCTTTAGTGTTTTCATTGTTCTTCCTGCTGGTTCCATGGATACTTCTATTCCTTACTGGCCTACTCTTGGGAAACATCCATTCAACCAGACCTCTCCCTGGCCCTTTGAAGTAGGGACCCCTTTTATAGATAGAAAGAGCTGACAGCAGGTAGGGCTCTGCTCCCAGACCCCAGGCAAATTAGCGTGGAGCTGGGAAGGGAGCTTTGCCCTTGGCTCAGAACCTCAAACCTGTCTCCCTCCTGCTGCCCTACCCGCTTTCATAAACAGTGTGCTGGTGGATGAGACTCAACCCATTGGCAGGTAGTCACCAGTCCTTCCTGATGTGGCCTCCAGAATTTTAACATATCAATAATGGCCACATGTTAGTGGCATGCGCG
>PVLC010005346.1:0-44308 GCA_004027655.1 Graphiurus murinus | reverse complement strand
CTGTTACATGCTCCACTGAACAGCCCACCTGAGCCAGAGCAGGCCTAGCCTGGCCGCCACTTCTGAGCAGTGTCACGTTTCCCAAGCACAGTCGATGAATAGGACGTTCTTTCTGACCAAGCCCCCTGTGTGTGTCTTGCTGGACAGCCACACCGTTGTCTTGATACACAAAGGCCCCTGTGTCCCTGGCTACCCATCCCTTCCACCTATGCAAGGGACATGCCACATGTTTGTGGATCTCTAGCTCAGTGGGGCACAGATGGTTGGGTTTGAGGGCACTAGTAATTAAGAATTGCCCAGGAGCTAACATATTTATGGGCATTGGTCTGGGATGGCCCAGAAGGTCACCGTGTGATCAAGCATCTGTGACTCAGTGGTGCCTGAGGAATTTCTGAATGCAAGGTCCTTCTACTGCTTGTGGGGAACTCTGGGGTTTCTGGGCCTTAGTGGGTCCAACTGTAGTGGCCTGGAAACCACCAATAAGCATGGAGGTTGGGGTGTAGGTAAGGGTAGAGACCTGAGCTTAGAACCTCTCAGGTCATCTTTTTTTTTTTTAAATGCTGGAGATAGAATCGCCAACCAGGGTTGGGGGTAGGCATTCTACCTCTGAGCTACACCCTCAGTCTTTTTATTTTTTATTTTGAAACAGGGTCTCACTAAGTTGTTGAGGCTGTTCTTGAACCTGTGATCTTCCTATCTCAGCCTTCCAAGTACTGAGATTACAGGTGTGTGCTACCACACCTGGTTAGCAGGCCATCTTGACCCATCTGGTAGATGAGAGTCCGTGTTGCAGTCCTGGGGAGTCTGCGTCTTCAGGGACTGTGGAGATGGTGCTACTGCCAGGGTGCCTTGCCCTGATGCCAGACCACTTGGCAGGTTTATGGAGCCATGGATATATAGAGTGTGGTCCTTGTCTTGGGAATGGGGAGCCTCATTCAGTATATGACTAATGCTAAATTTGTTCATTCAGTAAATGGTGCAAACACATAGTAGGAACTAATCTTGTGTTGAGTCCTGCTGTACTTCTTTGTCTACTCTTACCAGCACTTAAGTACAGACTTTTTTTTTGGGGGGGGGGGTGCTGGGATTGAGCTCTGGGGCATCCTACCTCTAAGCTTCACTCCTAGCCCTTTTTAAAATTTTATATTTTGAAACAAGGTCTACCTAAGTTGTTGGGAATCTTGCTAAGTTGCCTTATGTAATACTTACAGCATCCCCCTTTAATAGGTGAGAATGCAGACTCAAGGGAGTGGTTTCTTGTTGAAGACCACACAGTGTTCATGCACAGTGGCCTGACTTGGAGCCAGGGCACCTGGCATTGGCTGTACCACCTGCTCTGTGTTGTAGAAGTTCTTGTATGGTCTGCTGTACCTGGACAGCACCGATGCTTCCAGAGAAGGAGGGGATCATTAAGGATTTCCCATTTTCTGTAGGAGAAGCATAGCATTTGAGGCTCCTGGTAGTTCTGTTGCAGCAGGTCTTCCTGTCACACCTGTTCCACTTCCTGGTTCTTGATCCTCATGATCCTGCTGGCTGTGCCCCAGCACACCATGCCCATTCCATGTCTGGAAGCCTCATTGCCAGTGCAGGGCTCCAGTCAGATGGACAGGTGGCCAGATGGCACCTGCCTGGAAGCCTTCCTGTGTTGTTGAATACAGTCATTCTTCCTTTTGTCCCACCCTATCACAACCTTTTCAGGTTTGTGTTGGGAGTGTTTGCCTGTCCCTCCCCTCCTAAGGACAGGAATCTCTCTGAAGATGGGTGTGTTTTATTTTACATCCCCAGGACCAGCACGATGCCTGGCACAGCAGCCAGGCTTAGCACACAGCTCCTGAGTGAATTCTTTGTGGAGCAATTGATGCTGTATCTGCCTGGGCTTTCAAACAGAGGAGGGGACAGCATTTGAAGCAGATGTCCCCTTCTTACTATTCTCTTCTTTCCTGGGCTCCCTGGGTTTGGTGAAAATTGGCTGTAGTCATGAGATACCCCTGTTGCCTCCTAAATAACATCTGTTTACTTTCTCAGGGAGAGTAGCAATTTATGATGAGTGAATAGAAGCGAAAACCTCTCTCCTTCTTTCAACTGCCTGTGTGTTGCTGGAGCACTTGGGCAGGTCTCCAAAGACATCCTTGCAGACTAGAGAAACCAGGCTGTGTGAAGATGTAACATCAGCAGATAGGGTTCAAGGTAGAGCAGCCTTTTGGGTTTTCTCTTATTTGGAGAAGTTGAGAAGTGTCACCAAGGACCTTGAGACCCAGCGCTCATGCCTGGCTCAGTCCTTGAAGGATGAGCTCTGTTCTCAGGGAGCAAGACCATGTTCAACGAGGAAACAAACACTGCAGAGTAATACGTACTTGAGGCTTAATGTAAGTTAATTCCTTTTGGCATAACCCCAGATATCTTGATTAAATGGCCCGTGAAGTGCTGAGATATCTTGATAATGTACATTTTACATTTGATTATGTAATCAATTATGTTTCTTCTAATAAAATTTAAAATGAGTTAAAAAAAAAAAAACTGAACCACATATCAAAAGAAGGTCTCCAGATAGATGAGTGTAGGGAAGCCCTTAACATCCTGAGTTCCGTGTCAGCCACTTGTACCTGTGCCTAAGTCACCATAGCTCCCACACCTGTGTTTTCACAGGGCTGGCACAGGCTGAGGTATCATTTCAAGGCACAGGATGTTGTTTAGCATTGCTCTCTGAGATGAAAATGGTTTTCTTCACTCCACCACTGAGGGAATGAGGCGGTGGCTCATCTCACAAAGCTCAGGGCAGAAGTGAGAAGAGAGCTCAACAGAGACGGCTCACCCGTGAGGCTGCCACTGAGCTGGTCGGGGCCACCGGTCGGTTTATGAAACAATGAAAGGAAAAGTGTTCAGAGGCACACCAAGGGCCTCGTACAGCCAATTAGGAGAGGCACTTCATGGCTTTCTCTGCCTGTCTCAGCAGCCGCCGCGCCCACAGGGAAGGTGGCAGCATTTAATAGAAGGGGCATGTTCAGACCCATTCTTGCAGGGACTGTAGGAGATGTACCCAAGGATTCTTCTGATCGATACCCTGGAGGGTGACGTTTCTCCAAGGACAGTGGCATATAGCGGGGAGCTTGGGAGGTTTGGCGGACAACTGCTCATTCTTATTAACGGATGGAAGGGTCTATTCCAAACAATCCCTTCTGTCCCACAGACAGGCTGCTGTGGCATTTTCGTTTCTGTTTAAAACATTGCTATCAACCAGTTGGAATATAAGCCCGGAGTATCGCAGGGAGTAATCTAATTAGTATGAAGTCAATTCAGTCGCTCCTTTTGTATCTCGTGATTAAATAAGTGGGGAAAATGGCTTGAAAATTAGGTGCTAGAACGACCCAATTACATTTCTGTAGCTTTTTGTATTCAATTTCATAAACAATTTTGCTCTTCGCTGGTTAATCAGTGAATGCCTTTTTCCAGTTTGAAAAGCACTTTTGAAATTATAATGCAATTAAATTGTGTGTGGATGTTCTGGCATAGCGAGTGTGAAAGCCGGGGGCTTGGCAGGCCGCCATGTTGTACCTTGACTGTAATGAGTCCCCAGGCTGGCAGCTTGCAAGTGTCATTCATAATATTGTCCATGCTGGGTTACTGTAAAGTGTAGCTGCCTTAACCGGCAGTTAACCAGCACCCGGCATCCTCGGTCTTGAGTGGGGTGCATGTGCCGCATACCACAGGACTGTGCCCCAGAAGTGACAGAAGGGCAGGGCTCCTCTTGAGACCTGCCGAGGCATTGGAAAGGTGGGTAGTATCAATGAGCTGCTTACCTGTCCCCAGGAAAAGGTGGAATGAATTTGTCCTTCTGTTACTGCTGGGTCCACAGTCTGTAACTGTCGAGTTACCATAGGTTATGGGAAGAGAAAGGGAAGCAATAGAAGAAGTGTCTTGGATACCTTGCTGTGTGCCCAGCATTCCAACAAATACCTTCACCAAATCCTTACACTTCTCTACAAAGGGAATATTGTCTCTCTTTTATGGAGGAAGACATTGGGCACAACAAGATTCAATAGCTTTCCATTAGTGGTGGCTCTGAGGTTGGGACCTGAGTTTAGCAAACTCCAAAACCTGTGTTTGTTCAGCATCTGGAAGACAAACTGAAATAAAGGACAGGGGCCGGGTGTGAGGCTTGGTGCACAAGTGTGGCTTACGGCCGCTGCTCTCTGGAAAGGCAGGTGAGAACATGAGCCCGTGAGTCCACAGAGGAAAGCTGGATGGAGCATGAGGCATGCTTTAGGTTATTTTCCCCCCAAATCATTATTTGACCATATTTTCACTCCTGTAGATATTTGCATATGCGTTGGGATTATACGGATACAGGTATACAAAACAATGCCCCAAGGTTGAGATGAAAAAAAGACCCCAGGGAAACATTGGCCATGGCGTAATCTTCTGATTCTAGAACTTTCTTAGGGCTTTTAATGGCCCAACTCCTAAAAGTTAACACCTTGCTCCAGCCTCTAATCTCCCTTCTTCCCTGCCAATTCCTATTCCTGATCAAGGCCTTCAAACTAAACCCAGTTTGCTGGAAATGAGTGTTATTAAGCTCCTAGCAGGTCCTTTTCAGCACATTCCTTCATGTTAAACTTGACATAGACTATCCACTGAAGGGGAAGTACCTGTAGCTGGGTTACTGAGGTGCCTGCTGAGTGGGAATGACAAGCTTTACACCAAGGCGGGCCTCTGGGAGGCTGGAGAGCTGTGATGGTGTTTATTGTCGAGAGAAAAGGTCGAGAGGCAGAAATGAGCACACCTGGGGGAGAGGGCCGAGGGTGAATTTTACGGAGCTATCTTTGACCTGGGGAGACTGTTTCATGTCGCAGCCTCTTTAAAATTTTATCTGGCTCCTCGCCTGCGAGATCCTGGGTCACGTGCAGCATCTGTTTGGCAGTAAAGCTTGGTGGAGCTAGGACAGGGAGGTGACTGGGGTAGGACAGTGGATTAGAAAGAGGAGGGCAGATAGGGCTCCTGGGACTAAGCTTGGGTTTAGCTGGGAAGCATGTTAGTAACTGCTAGCATGTGCTTCTAATCATCTACTTGCCAGATGTTCCCAGAGTGGGAGATGGAGGGGCCTTGCACGATCGTTCCCTGATGGGGAGCAAGCAAGTAGCTTTGGATTGGAATTGGGCTGTGGTTTGCGTGCCAGGTGTTTGCTCTGTCCTAGAACATCTGGAAGGAGGATGGTAAAAGAGACATCTCCAGCCCAGCCTGGGGCCTTGGGCAGCTGTTTTGCTGGTGGATCCTCTGAAAGCTGCACCTTCTGGTGGAGAAAGGAACCCAGGAGAGTCCTCTGAAGCGGCCCCTCCTTTTGCAAGGCCTGACCCACCTCAGAGTTTGAATTCCCAAGACTGAGCCTGAGGCTCTAATACAAGGCAGCTTGCAGGCCTGGGCTTACAGGCACCTGTTTCTGGAGAGATGCTCAGAGGAAGAAGACAAGAGGTACATACAGGTCTAGAAAGATAAGGAATCAGGTCCTGACCTAATTTCTCATTCAAAATAAAAAATATTCAAAATGTCTTTCAGGGTGGTAACTACCCCAAACCAGTGAGCTTTCCAGAAATTCTATGAGGATCTCAAAAGAGCCCATCTTTGCACACGAGCCTTCATTCCAAGTGAATGGAACATGATCCTCCTGGCAGAAAACACCAGCTCCTCAGCTGGCAAAGGACTCCCTGGTGGGAACAGGACCCCGAGATGGCAGCAGAGGAGCCACTCTTGGGCCCTGCAGGTCCGTGCCATCAGCAGGGCTGACTGGCCGGCTCAGGAGGAGCCAGGTCTGCCTTGAGAGCTGGAGAGAGGCTTTCGGTCTGCAGATGAACAGGAGAACACTTATAAAAGCAAACTGAAAGGAAATTACGGGATGTTCATCTGATGGATTATTACACATCCATTAAAATTATGTTTACAGAGCGTTCTTAAATGACATGTGAAATGCTGATGACATAATATGCATGAAAAAGCTATAAAATTTATACACACTATGAATCACATTAGAATTAGAATCACCTGGGGAACTCTTAAAGAATACTGGTTCCCAGGCAGTGCCTCACACCAATGCAGTCAGTCTCCAGGGGGCCTGGACATCAGTGTATCTTTTTTTCCTTCTTCTTCAATACTACAGATTGAATCCAGGAGTGTTCTGCCTCTGAGCTACATCCCCAGCCCTTTTTTATATTTTATTTTAACACAGGGTCTCGCTGAGCTGCCCAGACTGGCCTTGAACTTGGGATCCTCCCACATCAGCCTCCTAAGTAGCTGAGATTATAGGCACGCACCACCATGCTTGACTGGCATACACATCTTTTAAAATACCCCACCCCTGTGACTTTGATGTGCAACCTGGGCTGAGAATGACTGCACAGAATAGTGTACATGGAAGAGCAACTCTCCAAGTGGCTTCTCCGATGGAGGAATCATGGGGAGGGTTCAAGTTTGTGCCTCAGGAGTTGGTGAATTTTCCAAGGCTTTTCAGGGAGCTGGAAAGCCGTGGTTAGAATGGGAGCCCTGCCCACTCGTAGCAGTGGATACTGCTGGAGACCCAAGTCGAGCCCCTGCTCTGCACCCCTGCCCCTCCTTGCCACTAGTCCAGGGGATTCTGTTCATTCAGGGATTTATTTGGTGCTCTCAGTGATGAGGCCATACATAATTCTCTTTATAACATTTGTCAGGAAAACAAACAACCAAAAACAACCCCCTGGAGACAAAGCAGGGAACCTGGCATTGTCCCCACTGCCTTCGCTCCTATGGATGTGATCTGAGTTCATGGGCCCAGAGTAGACGGCATGGGATGTGATATGTGCACGAGCCAGGCCTCAGAGTGGCCCCCACAGGGCTCTGGCTCAGATAAGGCTGCCTGATAAGCTGGCCTGGTGGGCAGGCACCTGAGGCTCAGCCAGGTTGACTTCCTCCCAGGACTTCTGGGGAAAGAAGGTGGTAGGAGCAGCAGGGTCAGCCTTTCCCAGCTCTACCCCTTGTCGATTTGAGCAAAGCCTGAGCTATGAGGTCCATCACGGGCCTCTCACCCGCCGGTGGCTCTGCTACCTGCCAGTGAAGCCCAGGGCAGAAGCACACACACAGCCATAATTGGCTGCCTTGTTGGTGTATTGAGTCCAGCTCAGAGCCTCTGGTCAGAGAGACAGGATGCTGAGCAGTTCCAACTAGGAATGGAACTTTCTCCCAGTCCCAACATCATTTCATCACTGAGCTCCGGAGGACCCGAGGCAGGGAGCACAGCACTGATCTTCCACTGCCTATCACCATGGAGGAGGGGCAGATGCCCCGCGAGGAGGAGAATCTGCCCACAGCTAGCTTCCTCTGCTTGATAAATCTTCTCCCCTCACACTGCAGGTGGAACAGCCTGTCCTTGGGAGGGAGCAGGACCATGAGAGGAGAGGACACAGGGAGGGGACAGTGAGGCTTCCTGCTCTGAAGGAACGAGGCACTCTCCACCCAGGACCAAGGGGCCTGGCTCCATGGCCGTCCCCCCACCCCGGGAGGGCTCGTTCCCAGCAGACCGAGGAGTGTTGTGCCTGGCCTGTGCTTCTGGACCCTGGATATCTGGCAAGAGGCAAGACCAGGGAGGACTCCTCTTGTCCTTGTCACTTGATTCCTGGTGTAGGCAAAGTCCAGGGCACCCACTCTATGCCTCGGTTTCCCCTCGGTTGGGCACAGGGCAAATAGTCCCTTTTGAGATCCCTCATTGGATGATTGTGAGGCTCCAGTGAAATGACCTATGGGAATGGTTTTGAAAAGACAGTGGTAAAATAATAACAGTAATTACGATAATGACACTCGTCAGTTCTTTTTCCCTCTGCTTCCAGCTGGGCAGGTGAGCAGCTTACACCAGAGGTGAAAACCAATACTTTTACAGCTGACCATGTGCCTGTATCCCCCACCCTACCCCCAAAATCAAGAGGCCCCTAATCCTCTCTGCAAGTACCCACTTCCCTCCATGTCATCTCATCCTGCCTGCAACTACCCTGGTTCTCCAGACCCCAGAGAAGAGTGCTGCATGATTAGGACAAATGATTGTTCTTCTCTGCTTCTCTGAGGGAGCTGGGGGAGCTGGAGAAAGAGGATCAGCAGTTGGAAAAAGAAGATTGGTGGATAGACAGGTGAAGATAGGTGACCTTAACAGGTGTGTACCGCAGAATCAGACCCTTGGGTCAGAGCTTGCTGGGAATCTTGAAGGATTTGGCATCACCCAGGAAGAATGTCGCAGGTTGGATGAGGATTCAGAGGTTTAATCAGCAAAGCTATTTAGGTCCCAGTAAGTCTAACTGTGAAAATTATTTTGAGCTTCACCCTGTTCCGGAAAAGTGGAGTTCACTAACCAAGATGGTATTTGGCACCAGCAGCCTGGAAAAGAGCGAGGACTTGCCATAAAAGCTTCCAGGATGAGAGGAGTGTGCAGCCCCAGAGCCCAGAGCTGGCACCCAGTAGTTTTTGTGAGACACCATCTCAGAACACTATCTTCTGCCTAGGTACTTTTAAAGAGACCAATCTGTTTGCCTTTTTCCTTAAGGAAGCCTGTGCTGAATTACAGTTATTCCTTGCTTGCTTATCTCTGTCCATTTTGTCACCTTGAGGCAAGGCTGATTCAGCTCCAGGTTCTTCCCGGCAAATAAGCAAGGTACTAAAGCAAAATTGATTGAACCAAGGGAGGCTAGCACTTTGGAGGAAATTTGGTATCTTGTGCGCAAAGAGCCCTTCTTGCCACAGAGCTTGCGTGTCTGCCATGGGAGTTGCCCTTACCAGCTTGTGGCAGAGAATTGAGCTAGGTGACCTGTGCACGTCAGCATGGCGCCACACTTGGGTAGCACCTGCTCCTCTGCTGCCCTGATTTAGAGGAATCTGGATTTAGGTTTCTGTCGTAAACTCTATTTTTAACTAAGCTGAGCAGAGACCTGGCTGGGGTGGCTGTAACTTATGGGCATTAGTGACTGACACAGTGGTTAAGAGGCATTCTCCCTGGGTTTGCCATGCAAGCATGGACGTGCCCAACAGTTCAGCCTGAGAATCCCAGATGGACAGTGACCCTGGACAGAGCATGAACAGAAGCTCCTTACTAGGTCCCACATGTGCACACCCAGTGGAAAGGCAAGGGCAGCCTCCAGGACACCTATGTGCTGGAATTGTACTCATGATTGTACCAATGCTGATGTACACCAGCATTGGTTATTACTTAGTGCAAAGATACTGGCTTACATTTATAGTTTACAAGTGCATTGATACAAATAATGACCTTGTGAAACAATAATATTATTATGACAGTGTATAATAATTATATTAATAACCAGCTTCTTCTGCTTATTGATCCCTTTGGATGTGTCACGCTCTGTGAAAAGTGCTTTAAGTATGTTATCTCATTAATAAGACAGGTAGGGAGGATATTACTGGGATTTCTACTTTTCAGATTCATTTGACAAATTTTTACTGAGTTGCAAGTTCTAAGCACAGGGAATTCAGCTGTGAAACATGCAGACCAAAATCTCTGCCCTGAAGCAGGAAACTGGGCCTGTTGAGGGGCCGTGAGTTGCTCTGGATGATAAGCCCAGGAGGCTGGGGCTGGGGATCAGTCCCCCTCACTCCAGACCCTCTGAGCATCCCAGGCTACACTTACTCACAAGGACGACCAATCAGTCTTTGGCCACAACTGTGTGGCAGTTTATCCAGGGCTGTGTTAGCTAAGCCTTCTGCTTTATTCCGTTAGCCCTTGGAAACGGAAAGCCCAGGAAAGCCCAGGCTTCAGGGACAGACAGACTTGGGCTTGCATCCCAGCCCAGCCACTCAGCAATGGAGGGCAAGTGACTTCACTTTGCTGAGTGTCCTGTTCCCTGTGTATCAAAATGAGATTACATTACCTGCCTTGAGGGCCAGCCGGAAGGATTATTGATCATGCAAATTCAAGAGTTGAGTACAACCCAACCCCAATGGGAAAGAAAGTGGCTAGTCTCAGAGGAGAATAGTCAGGGGGTAGCTCTGCCCCTGCCTTAGTGGGCCAGGATTGTTCCATCCAGGGTGGGAATGGATCCCCAGCTGCTGCCATCTGTCCCCCCTCCCCAGCCCCAACACTCATCCTTCCATCTCAGCCCCAGCAATGCAGCGGGTCCTCTGGGGAGAGCGAATGGCCAAGGCTTTACTTAACTTCTGGCATCTCCCCAGCATTTGCTGAGTTCTCCACCACTGCCAGATTCTTTCTCCATCACTATTTGGTTATGTCCCTTTACAAGCCAGTGAAATAAAATAAGCAGATCCATTAGACCTTCCGGCTGGCAGGAAACCAGGAAGAACCCGGATGTAGGGCCCTCCTGAGCCTGCAGCACAGGTCTGTGTATAAGAACATCTTCCTGGGGGGAGGGGTCATAGGTAGAGAAGCCAGCATGGACCAGTGCACAGATCCCAGGTTAGGAACTGCTCTGGGATTTCCTCTCCCATCCATGAGCCTCTAGTAGCCCTCACCAGCCTTTCATGGAGGGTTGTTTTCATCCTGAGAAGAAAGGCTGGGTGCACCCCATAGAGTACAGTGTCCTGGGCACAGCAGTAGCTGGTGACTCGTGCAGGGCGAGAGTCCCTCTCTGAGCGTGGTTCTGTCCTGCCTCTTGCCCTCTGTCTTCTACCAAGTACAGGGGAGCCTCTGGTCAATCAGTCTAGAGGATGGGCAGCAGCAAGCCCTCCCAGACTTCAAAGACACAATGCAGACTGAGGAGGTAGCTCGATAGTGCAGCGCTCACTTAGATTTTAAGGCTGTAGGTTCAATCCCCAGTACTGCCAAGAAAGAAAAAAAGAGAAAAAGACACAGATGCTGCATTCTGTTTTGTGAGCAAGTCCCAGCTGGATTCAATTCCTCTGCTGGCTGGTCCTGGCCCCTCCACGGCAGCCCTTGGACAGTGCAGCTCATTCATAGACCGCGATTGGGAGGCCCAAGGCTTCGTCTGGCTTGTGGTTTCAGTGGCACCATTTACTCCAATGCACAAACGTCCTGTCTTATCAGTGGAAATGGCAAAACCAAATTTGACTTGGCTTGGCTTGGTGTGACAGTTCAGCAGGAGCAGCTGGCTATGCCTCCAGTTTTTTGTTTTTTGTTTTTGTTTTTTTTCCCAGCCATTCCCAGCCCTTCTGAGCTACCACAGCCTGGGGACACATGAAGGTTGACCAGAGACCTTGTAAATGGACTTTCCAATAGGACAGTGGTTCTGACCAGGCCTGGGTTCCTGGAGTCGACTTCCTTCCTGCTCTTTCTGCTTTCTGCTCACTTAGCTACCTCAGACGTGCAGCTAAGCAGATTCTGCCTTTGGGAGCAGGCTCTGGGTAGAAATTGAGAAAGGAGGTTCTGTTGGGCTGGGAAGGAACCAAGACTCCTTTCCTTTATGTTAAACTTAGTCCAGTGCTGGCTGCCTCTAGTATGTAAGATTCAGACCAGGGGCCGTCATCCCAAGCCATTCCTCCAGTAGTCAGTATTTGCTGAGCGCTGCTCTGTACGGGTGCTGACCAAGGGGCAGGGTGTGTGGTGAGCCAGGCTGACAGCAGTTCCAGAGCTCACTCCTCTCTATCTGCACACCGACTGGGGGGAGTATGGATGGTGTGTTTTCCCAGCCACAAAGGCAAAGGCTAGGGCTTAGTCTCCATTGTATCTCAAAGGCCCAGCTAAGTTTCTTCCATACCGTAGGTGTCTAATTAATGTTCATTGTAGGAATGAATGTTTTCCACATTTTTTCTAAAAGGAAAATGTATTACCTTTATAATTAGAAAATTACAACCCAAGTTTCTATTTTAAAGAGGAAAACACATGAAAGTTGCAGTAATGGTTTACAGGAAGCCATAGGTTTTAGTTAACCATAGCTTTCTTTGAGGAAGGGGCAATGGAGTTGCTAAGCCCCCAGGGACTGTGTAAGGAGAGTCCAGCCTGCTGTGTGATACCTGCACTGCTCCGACCTTTGTGGAGCATGTGTTACCTAACAGGCTTCCCATGTCAGGAGGGACATTAACAAGATAGACCACATCAGAGGTTTCATGTGGCCATTGGCAAGGTAGACCACATCAAAGGTCTGATGGGAACCAGGACAACATTATGGGAAAGAAACTAGAATCAGAAGAAATGAGGTGGTTATATCAGAACTTAAAGGATGGCTCCTGGCAGGGGGACTGGAGTGCTTCCCCAACTGTAGATGGCTATATGTGGTTACCAAGAGAGAAGCTAAGGCTTGGGGTAAAGAATTTATTAATGCTTCAAAATGGCCAGCTCTTAAGCAAGCCATCCTTGTGAAGGGGCAGGGGGGTTGCCCCAGAAGTAATACAAATTGAGAGAACAGAATGATGGGGCGCGAGGCGGGGCCAGCGACCCTTTGCAACACCCTCCTTCAGGAAAGCCCAGCTGGCCCCGCCATGGTATTTCCAGGCCCTTAGGGACCAATTCATGATATTTCAAGAGGATTCTTTATGAAATTGTGTCTTTAAGCTCCAGTCACTCTAGTAGATAGCAGTTAAGTGACCAGTTTTTCACTGCCATACTCTGTACATCATAGACAAGCAAGAGAAAAAGGCAGAACAAAAAATAAAATTCCCCAAATCCTTTGAGATAGTAGGAGCAGCCTCTACCTGCTAGAGATGATTAAGAAAGAGTTGGGTGTGGTGGCACATGCCTATAATCCCAGTACTTGGGAGGTGGAGACAGGAGGATCACAGGTTGAAGGCCAGCCTCAGCAACACTGCAAGACTCTCAGCAACCTAGCAAGACCCTGTTTCAAAACAAAAAATAAATAAAAATAAAAAGGGCTGGGGGGGTATAGCTCAGAGGTAGCTTGCTCCTGGGTTCAATCCCTAGTTCAGAAAGAAAGAAAGAAGGAGGGAGGGAGGGAGGGAAGAAAGAAAGAAAGAAAGAGAGAGAGAGAGAGAGAGAGAGAGAGAGAGAAAGAAAGAAAGAAAGAAAGAAAGAAAAGAAAAGAAAGGGCTTTTCTTAGAGCCTTGGTGTAAGCCCAAAGGAGACTTGAGTTTTACTTATGAAAAAGTGTTAGAACCGCAACCACATGGAGGGAGATGCCTCCTCGTTCACTTGATCTGCTTTGCGGGTAACTAAGTCACTCTTCCTGTGTCCTTTGACACCGGCCCCTTTCTCAGGGGTTTGTGTTCCAGCAGGTCACTGGGTCCTCTGCAGCCTGCTGATGCTGATCTCTTTCTTCCCCACCACCGCCCAGCTCAGCATTGGAAAAACAGCAAAGTGTTGAGCAAAGTGAAGACCTGGCTTTCCTTCCCGCACCCCCTCCCCTGGTTGAGAAATCCCATTATCCGGGAGAATGATTGTGAAACTTCAATCTGTCTGCCGCTGAGCTGTGGGCTGTTCTTCTCGCCACCTCCACCCCTACCCAGGTCCCCTTGTCTATCTGCTGAGGGAAGACGAATATCTATATATTAAAGCTTTGAGCATCTGTAAATCTGAGTTGATTCTCTGCCGGCGACAGCCCGGGCTCCTTCTCCCCGCGTTTGACATGACCTAATGGGTTTACAGTTGTTCGAGTGCTTCTCTGAAGCAAATGAAAGTGCTTAGTTAGGGGACGCGTGAAATGGCATTGTTTGTTCCGGGCACCACCGCAAAGCTGAAGGATCATCCTTACATTATCCACCCTTTGCTTGAGCCACCCGTGGAACGGGGGCTCCACTGAAGGGGCTGCGTCGCTGGTTCCTCCAGCCTGGCCTTGCTGCACGAGAGGTGCCAGGATGCTGAGCATAGGCGCCGTCCCAGCTGTGTTCATTTTGCCAGGAAGCTTGGGGCTAATTGGGAACAGAAGGGGTGCCCAGGGGAGTGAGGACCGGGGACGAGAGAGGGAGGGTCTCACCAAGGTAGAAGAGTGACAAATATTTGCTTGTAGCGAGACAAGAGTAAAAACAAGAAAGTCTCCTAATGAGAGCTTTGGGGCATTCATGCTTGCCGTTCTCAGGGGCCAGCAGTGTGGGCTGCTGTGATTAGTTGCCTCGCTGCTTGGCGCAAGACCAATTCCTCCTTTCAGTATCAAGTTTCATAAGCACAGAACAATAACAAATCATTATAAACCCTCTGGGAACGGTGGGTGGGTGGTGGCGGAGGGTTCCCCCCCTCCTCTTCCATAAAGCCATCTTTTCAGCTTGGGTATTTTTTTCCTCATTGTAAGCAGAGAATGGCGAGGTAGGAATGGTGTCTCCAAAACTTGCTGTATTGTTAATCTGTTATTAGGCAAAAGTCTTAACACCAGGCTGGGTGCTCAGATGCCTGGTTGTGAGCTCGGGATGGAATTATGCATCATGAATAAAAACCGCTGTCACCGTGCATTGGTTTCAAAACATTAGAGCATATGGTATGTGATTATCTGTATTGTCAAGTGCAATAAAGTGAATTTGGATATAATAAAGAATGTAATATTTTAGAAATTTGGTAATAAACTAAGGAAAGGATGACAGCTGAGGTTCCTTAAGGCCCCAGACACAAATAAATTGAAGTTACTGGTCTCTGCGGCCGAGCGGCGGGATGGCCACAACATGGCTGTCTGTGTGCTATGATTTTCAAGTCAGGGTGGGGGGAGCTCTGCTGTCTCTTGGCTGCTTTCTCTGGGGAACGCAGAGATGATCTGGTTCGAATTTTGAGGAAGGGAGGAGACAGTGGCTCCTGGTGGAAAGCCAGGCTGAGCCTTCGCATCTGGCCCCCAGGTATGCTGGAGGTCCACCTTGGGCAGTGGGAGGGCCTGTTCCCAGGCAGCACAGTACCAGGTGTCAGGACATCTGGAGATGCTTCGGCCTTCGGTATCCAGCCCTCTGTGCTCCCATTTGGTCAGTGAAGAAGGTGTTGCTCCAAACACGAGAATCCCGAGCAGTTTCCCTTGGAGAGGCAGCCATGTTCTGAAGCCTCATCCCACAGAGCCAAATTATTAAATAATTTCTGCAAGGAAGTCGGTATCTAAGGAAAACGGGTCTCTAGAGAGACGAATCACACACATCTGAAGAGGCTAGGAACTGGGCTAACTGTGCTAAGCTTCCTGTGCACTGTCTCAAACTCTACAACTCTGGAACACTCTGATACCCATTTTATGGATAAGAAAGTCGAGGCACCTGAGTTGTGGAACAAACCCAGTCCTGCGCACAAAGCCCAGGCTCTTGCCATTCGTGACCTTTTCTACAAATGAGGTCTCTTTCCAGTCTCAGCCCACAAATAAAAACCTGTATGTCAGAAGGCCTCACCGCAGGAAACCTTGAAATTACTAAGTACCTAGGGCCTTGAAAGAATGTTCCAGGGGAAAAAAAAAAAAGGCAACTTTCTTCTCTGTCTTGGCACTCAGACCTGGCAGAGGCTGGTCTGTACCTACTGTTTTTTTAATTTCCCTTAGCTCTGATTTTTATATCTTGGCTCCAGTGCGGGGAGCATATTTGTCAACACCCTAACAGTTTGCTGCAGCCCTGTCCTTACCTTCCTCTGGGAAGGGCCCTTAGCCAGACACAGAAGTTTGAAGGCTAAAGCAGCACCTGGTTGCATTTTTTGACAGATTGCTTTCCTATTTCTGACCCTGGACTTGCCTTATCCCCCAGCTTCCAGGACCCCCCAGGTGAGGCCTCACCCCCTCATGCGGCCCCTTCCTCCCACCCAGCACCTGTCTTGCTCTCTCCCCAGCCAGGTGGACCAGTTCAATATTAAGTGTGAAGAATTGGGAGTACTGAGAAGACATTTAGTCCATTTTATGCCTGGATACCTTTGTAATTCCCAGGACAGGGTGGGAAGAGGTTAGAGCAAACCCCTCTGGCCTAAGGAGCTTGTGACCAGATTTCCATTGGAGATGACAGCAAGGTGAGGCCATATACACATCCAGACCGCTTGGCTTTGGCCCCTTGGGTAGATCCCATTAGAGTCCCTGTGCCACCACAGCCAACATTTATTGATAGCTAAAGTATTTTCAAGTCTCAGCTAGTGGCCCACTTATTTCAAGCAATACTGGGTACAAAATCCTTTCTAAGAGCTTATAGATTGTGCACACACCATAATGGGAGCTTGCATTATCTCATTTAATCCTCACATTGGCCCTTTAAGGTCAGCATCTTTATTCCTGTTTTACTGGTGAGGAAACAGGGGCAGGGAGGTTAATGGCTTGCCCCCTGGTCACATAGCAAGTACGCAGCACAACTGAGATTTCAAGCACTTCCTCGGACTGAAGTCAAACTCGCCCAGTGGTCCATGGAGTCTCACTGGCCAGCCTTAAGGAAATGTGTTGTTTTCCCTTGCCACCCTAACTCCTCCTTGTGGGCGGCACTGAGTGACATCAGCTCTTAGAACTTCCTTTAGGAGAAATAGGCCTTGAGGCCTCATCTCCTGGCTCTCTCCTGAGTTGGCTCACAGAACCTGCAGAGGCACTGAGGGTGAACCCCAAGGAATGCCTCTGCCCTTGCTCTAAAGCCCCAGGGTTGCTCTCCGACACCACCCCCACCCTGCCGAAGAGCTGGTGAAATTTAACCGAAGGCTCCTAATGATCTGTGAATGTATTAATCCTACTTTCTGTTAATTAACAATATGATAAAACCGGCATTTTGTAAGTCGGCGCTTAACACATGTTTTAGCAATTATGTACTTAGTGGTTTGGATTCAGAATGCTAATAGAATAAAATTTTAATGAAGATACGATGCAATGAAAAATGTATTGAGAAGAGTTCAGGTATGGCTGCCGTTCTTGTGCAGGAGGCAGGGGTCTCAGCAGGAAGTGAATCCCAAATGCTTCTAAGCTCTTTGTACCCCTCAGCCCAGAGGACCCCAGTGAAACCCCAAATGCTTCTAAGCACTTTGTACCCCTCAGCCCAGAGGACCCCAGAGATTTGGAATGGGCTGGTTCTTGGTTCCGGTGCATTTCTCATCCAAAGGCCCCTCCTTGGTCGTGGGCAGGGGTCCACACCAACTGCCTGTCTCTGAAGTACTACTCCCACCTCGCCCCTTGGCTTTCAGGAGTCTTTTTGGCAAAGAATGACATCAGAACCGGAATTCATAATGTATGCGTTCACCTTCTAATTGTGCATGAAAAAAAAAAAAGAGCATGCAGTATGTCTTACTTAGTTTTCCATTTATATACAGGTACTACTATGTTAACATAGTATGTATATTATAAAACCTACAGAGACAGAGATGTAATCAGATACATTTGCACTGAGCCATATTTAGAATTTTATTTATTACTAATTAAAGCAATATTTTTTGTGAAAGCAATATGATTTAATATCCTGCCTTTTAAAAAAAAATCTCTTGATTTAACACTTTGTGATCCAGCTGTAAAAGTGGATTTTCTTGCCCAGCACAGCTGAAAAATACATCTCACAAGATACAGGGCTCCCAGTGGAAGAAGCAGGTTTGCTGTGCTGACTAAATCATGATACTAATTTTTCAATCCCATCCTCCAATTATGCAAAGGATTTTGTTGAGATTCAGCTTGTAAATTTCCATCTTCTCTGATGTCAATCAGTTCTTCATGCAAACTAATCAAGTGTTGCATTTTTATATTTTTAACAAATGGGTTCAAAATCCACTGAAACATTTCATTTTTCAAAATGAGTCTTTACAGTTCTGTTTCCGGGTTTTAAAAGTGTGCAGATATAAGAGCTCTTGTGGATGACCCAGTTACATCGTTCTTAGCAACAAAATCACGTAACAATGGAAATATTTTCCAAACTCACTTGGCTGCCGCTGGTCCCATGGGATCAAAACACAGTTTGAGAGCACAATGGGACTGGTGAGGTGTCTGCGGAGGGTGAGACGCTGCCATTTTCTTGTTGATGGCATGTGCTTCTATCATTATTATTGTTATTAATTTGGTACTGAGGATTCAAACCCAGTGGCATTCTACCCCAGGCTATACCCCCAGCCCCTTTATTTTTATTTCGTAGTTTGAAACAGTCTCTAAATTGCTGAGGCTGTCCTTAAACCTGTGATCCTCCTGTCTCAGTCTTCCATGTACTGGGATTACAGGCGTGTACCACTGCACCCAGCTTCATTAGTATTATTTCCAATGCATTAGTATTATTTCTTTGCTGTTGCCCACGTGGGGGTTAGGGGGGAAGTTTACTTAAACCTACATGATATACTCTCTACATCCCTATACAATCACATGTATAGCATCTTCTGTTTTCATCAGTTTATAAACTACTGTCTAAGACGTGTCTCTCTTACATGTAGACATGTCAGGGTACCAGGATCATTCAGTCTGTGTGTTGTTAGTGAAATGTGGCCGAGTATAGTGGCACACACCTGTAATCCCAATACTTGGGAGGCTACTGGAGGGTTACAGATTCATAACCAGCCTCAGCAATTTAGCCAGACTGTCTGCAACCTAGCAAGACTGTTTCAAACAACAAAAAAAAATTTTTGTAAAGTCTTGGGATATAGTTCAGTGGTAGAATACTGCTGAGTTCAATTCCCAGTACCACACACACACACACAAAAGTGTGTATGTATGTGTGTGAAACTTTAGTTATTGTTTTCCTTCTCCCAGTGTTTCTAAGGATGGGGCCTGGACATCAGCCTCATCTCCCCCCCCCTCCCAGGAGATTCTGATGTGAGAATCACTGTTACAGAGCAGTGCTTCTTAAATGTTAATTTGCATAAAAATTACCTGGGGAACTTGTTATAAAATGCAGATTCAGCTTTGGTGGGCCCAGAGTCAGGCCTGAGATTCTGCATTTGTAGCCAATTCCTAGGCAGCGCTGATGCTGCTGTTTGGGGGAACACCTTGAGTGGCACTGAGCAGCCAGACTGCTGCCCCTGGCCCTGTGGCCACCTCTCCACCCCCCTCCTGCCTGTGCCTACCCCAGGCCCTGTCTAGGGGAGACAAGGAGCAGGTCTCTACTCCCTCCCCTAAGAGCTGCCCACCCCCCAACTGCTCAGGCTGCTGGTCTCAGCTTCTCAGAGAGATCTGGCCTCCAGATGTTTCCAACTGTTCCTTAACAGCTGGAAAGATAAAACAGGCAGCTCCCACCTGTGGTGAACCGGCCTGTGTACCTCAGGCAGGCTGCTAGGCAGAGGATCTGCTAGGGGGATCAGCTAAGGGTGCAGCGATGGGGCAGCAATGACCCCTGTCCAGGGGGCAGAGGGAGTGGCCAGCAACCTGCCAGGGCTCTGTCAGTTGGGACCATTCTGAAACCATACCTCATAATAAAAGTCATATAATTTGTAGCAGCACTGAAAACCTGCTTCCAACTAGTGGTTTTTTGATGGAGTTTTAGAACTTTATCTGTGGCCAGTAACTGTGCCCCGAGAACATGGCAGTGGGAAGTGAGCGGGCGAGTCAGGGCAGGCGGCACAGGCCGTGGTGCCCAGAGTTTGGTGATGCTGGGTTGTCTGTTTCTCTTCTTGTTTGACCTAAATGGATGCACTGTAGGGTCTTTCTGTAACTAACAAGATGGCCTATCCTGAATCTTGTTCCCACCATGATACCTGGTAAAGCACCTCAGACATCTGCATCTCTCAGGCTGACATGCCAAATGGATTTTAATAAGTGAGGCTTGGGTTAAAGGCAAAGATTGGCGTGTGCAGAGAGACAGAGGTTGACATAATAGAGATGCCATACATCTAATTTGATTGGCAGGAGGGGATAGCTAGCCTCTCACAGGGACAAAGTGTTTTCCAACAATCCTCCTGGCTGGTGAGGTACATTTCATTGCTTCTGTCTCAGAAGAGGCTACTGAAGGTCAGAGTGGTTGAATAACTTGCTCAGGGTCACACATTGCTGGAGTGCATACCTACCTGGCTCCAACTCAAGCCCTTTTCCATCCACCTCAGCGGGGGCAGTAAGTAGACTGAAAGACCCTCTTCCCTTCCAGGTTGCTCCCTACATAGCTGAAGCTGGAGGATGAGCATCAGGAAAGGTGACAGACTTTAAACCTGCTCTTGGGGCCGAGGCTAAGGTACCACCCAGGTGCCTACCTCCTCAGTGAAAGGGCTCGAAGGCCGGCTCTCACATGTGGAGCCCCCAGAGCCACCCCGGCTCTGCGGTTTCTAAGCAGACGCGGAGGCGGCTCGTCCCATGCCCTTGCTCCAGCTGCGCACCCGACCTCAGCCTCCCCCGCCCCGCTGGGCGCACGCTGCAGTCCTGGCACCTTCTGCCGGGGTCCTGATCCCAGCCAGTTGTCTAGCGATTTAATTTGGTGAATTTACCACTGCGTCCCAGAGTTTATATTGGCACTTAACAGCAGTAATATGTGTCTCTCTCGCCAAGAACTGACTATTTTCCTGACCAAGATGGAACACCACGCACAAAAAATAGGTTTGTGAACTAATCTGCCGCCCTGACAAGTGTCATTCACAGAACTGCGGCTGTGGAGCACACTCGGAATTAAATGAGGTTGGGGTTGTCTGGCCTGGACCACAGGTGCTCTTCCCTCTCAGTTAACAAGAGTCTGGGATGAGACACCCTCTCCCCGCAGCCTCAGGCGCTTTCAAATCGCACCATCAGTATTCATGGCAGAATCTTTGCTTAGAAAAATGGTTTGGGGATGAGTGAAGATCTTTCTCCCTCTGCCCCTTCTGAAGCTCTCTATTTCTTTTTCCTTTCTACTATCTTTCTTCTTTTCTAACCTTCCCCTCCTCCTTCCTGGGTTTGTTTTTTGTTTTTTTGTTTTTTTGTTTTTTTTTTTTGAGGGTCCCCCATCCTTATTTTTAGGTTAGAAAGCTCTACATTCATGTTATTTTGGACTCAGGGAGATGCCCTCATCAGTTAAAAAAAAAAAAATGTCTCTCCTAGCACCTGAATGCCTGTTTGAAATTCTAAAGTAGAACTTAATTGCTTTTGCATAAAGGTTTGATTCAGTTAAACCACCAAGACCTCTGGGAGTGGAAGCGAGACCCTTCCTTTACACTTTAGTATGAACCTGCTTCTGAGCCTGGGAGACAGCGGCTTTACCTTTGCCCTTGATCTCCTGGATCTGCCCAGATAACAACTGCCCATGAAAGGGGTCTCAGGGGCTTCTTAAAAACAGCTTTAGTTTCCTGTTTCATAGAAGAAGCACCCTGAAAACCCTCCTTTCTATGGAAAGTTCTTGATTCTTTTTGGCCAGAGGATCTCTGCTTGGCTCCTCCTGAGTTGGGAAACATAGGGCAACATCAGACATGCCTGGGTATCAGAGTTACCAAAGACTTGAGTAAAAATGCAGATTCCTGGACCACATCCCTTTCACCCCCGAATTGATCTATGGTCTAGGAGTGCCCATAAATAGACCTGAGATTAGGGTGTCTGTATGAGAAAAACTACTTGTAATCAAAGAAACACTGGCCAGTTCATGGTTGGCGTCTGACTTCTGAAAGGATTATCCTCACATTTCAAGGTCAGGCGTTGGCTGGAGCATCCTTCAGCTGAAAAGGAAAGAAAAGCACCTTTCCATTTGAGGAATTGGTTCCCCTCCGGCAAATGCCGCCCAGGAAGCTTAATATTAATTTAGGGAATTCAGTCTTGTGCAGTTCCAGGGAGCTAGATTGGAAAGCTGATAGTGCCATTTCTGTTATCTGATTCCCTAAACACCTGAGATCGTTCCTTTAGCCTGTAGTCATCTCTCCCCCCAACCCCTGCATCTACCCCCAAAGGTGGCTGGAGAGGCACAGGTGTGAGCTGGCTCCCAACTCACTCTCCCCTCCTGATTAAGGGAATAAAGAAGACCCGCGTCGATTCACACCGATCTCTGTGCGCGCGCCGCTTGTAATTCCCCACAGCCCCAGCCTGCTCTGCAAGGCAGAAAGAAATATGACCAGGCAAGTTGAGAAAATAAATTAAACTAAGTGTCAACTTTTCTTGTTTCTATCCTCATTATTAAGAGATGGAATGGGGCTCGTTTATCAAGCAGGGGGAGAAATTAATTGACACGGCTTTAATATCATGATGTCTGGCATGTCTGGTCACATTCCTTCATTTTTTGGAAAGGCATTTTATTATAGTTTACAGCAACCAGCTGCCAAACTACTGGTGTAAACGAGGAAGCAGGTGCATGAAGGATGCTGCCATGGAGGGGCCGCGATGCCACTCGGGCGGGGATGTGGTGGGGAGGGGAGTAGCTCAGAAGAACCCCAGAGGAGGTGGCTGGTTGGCTCACGGCAGGGAGGAGGAAGGGTGTGGGAGTGAGGGGGATGTCCACAGGCCCCTCCAGTCCATCCCAGGCTTGCCCGGGGTGGGAGTGGGGGGATGGTAGCAAACATCTGCCTGCGATGGCCTCCTAACCGGAAGTCTTTGTTCCCACTGGCTTCATTCAATCCTTCGTGGACATGGGTCAGCATGCCTGGCCCTGCTCTTTGTTCTTAATAAGGCCAGAGAAGTGAGTGCTTCTGTTGATGCCCCAGGGTGCTGACTCATTGGAGAGTCAGTTTGCTGCAAGAAGTCCTGGCATCACCCTTCCTTGCTTCCTGCAGATCTGTGGCTTGGGTCTGGAAAGGTTCAGAGAAGTCATTCTCCCTAACCAGGGGTGGGGATGCATGCCTGTAATCTCAGTACTTGCAAGGCTGAGACAGGAGGATTGCAGATTTAATGCCAGCCTCAGCAACTTAGTGTGACCCTGTTTCAAAATAGAAAAGAGCTAGGGACATAGTTTGGAGGTAGAATACTCCTGGGTTCAATCTCTAGTACCAAAAATAAATAAACAGTCGCCAGGCGTGGTGGCGCATGCTTCTAATCCCAGCATTCGGGAGGCTGAGACCGGAGGATCCAGGTTCGCAGCCAGCCTCAGCTGCCTAGTGAGGCACTCCGCAACTTAGTGAGACTCGGTTTCAAAAATAAAGAATAAAAAATAGGGCTGTGGGTGTAGCTCGGAGGTAGAATGCCCCTGAGTTCAATCCCCAGTACTGCAAAATAAATAAATAAACAAACAAACAGTCACTCTCCCTGTGCCTACTCAAGGTTAGGCTGACTTAGCAGATACTGCCACCGTTTTTTGCATGTAGAAATTCCCTTTGTTGTGTACCTCTAAAAATATTCAGTACCCCTGACCCGTGGTTCTGCTCAAGGAGTCAGGTAGGGCAGACAGCAGGGAAGCGAGCTTGTAGCTGGAATGACAAGCACGTCTTCCCTGCCCTCTCTCTCTTGCTGCTGGGTTACTAGGATGAGGGGCTCTTGCCCATTTTATGGATGTTCTGGTAGGGACATGGAATGGAGCAGGGTTCCTGAGCCAGGGTGTAGGACAAGTTTAAAGTGCACTGCAGTGGACAGAACAAGAGTCTCTGTTCTTCATCTGTAAAGTGGGACCAATCCTTCCTGCTCCACAGGATGGGGTAAGGGGTGATGAAACTGAGTTAAGGAATGGCTGTTTGACAAGCATAGGCAAGCATTGTCTTTTTGACATTATTATGCAGAACGCGGACCAATAATAAATAACCACCTCTGGGACGCTGACCTGAGATACAGCTGAAGGAAATGGCCGGTGGGAAATGACTTTCCTGCTAACTGAAGTGCACATTAGCACGTGGGTGGAAAGCAGACCCAGCTCCACCGTCACCCCAGCCCGCACCCCATACCTAATGTCACAAATGCCTCGGCAGCCCTACCTCAGCTGGGACTGGATTTCACTAAGTCGGGGTTTTGCACAGTGAGTGCCTCACGCTTCTGTCAGTACTCGGAAACATGTCATTTCTTTTGGAAAGGCAGCTTTTTTTTTTTCTTGGAACCAATCAATCTTCTGAATTACATCTTTCTGAGGACAAACGGCCAGGACATGGGAAGGCACTCCTATGCCTGCTAAGCTTCTGTGTACACTGCTGTCTCCTCTGTTATTCTTGCAAGGATGGGCCTGGTTGGAGCCTCAGACCTTCTCCTCTTAGGGTTACAGACAACTGGTTTCCTTGAGGCTGAGTAGCCCATCGTGGTAGCCCAGAAATATTCTGAGTTGAAATCGGAGGGTGGCCCAGGGTGGGGGTAGACTCTGAAGAAGTCCTGGCCCAGGCTCACACCCGCTCCCTCTCTGAGTCAAATGGCCACCAAATCCATCTTGGAATGCTCTGATCGTGGAGAAGGACAGACAGCCCGGGGTGGATGTGGAAGTGGGGCACCTAGGTTCAGCTCTTGTGCTGGTTGAGTAGCCACATCACGATGGATGAGTCACTTAGCTGTGCAGAGCAGTCAAGCACAGTGACTGTGCGAAGCCTGCCCTGCCTCCTGCTGGGTTGCCTTGGGGACCAGCTAGGCTGAGATGTGAGAGGCATTTTCAAACCAGAAAGTTCTCCTTGCCCACACGTGAGGGATTCACATTTATGCAGAAGCAACCTACCAATATTGGTGGTTTCCCCAACACTGAGTTATCAGCCAGAGGGAGGAGCATGAGTTATAAATATCCTTGCATACACATACCTTAAATGGGATACCTGGAATAAATTTGACAAGCTGGGGTTTTATCTCCCTCCCTCCCCGCACCATTACCAAGAGTGTTAAGTTACACTTTGCATCGATTCCAAAGGTGCCTTAGGCCTTATCTGATTGCCTATTAGTGTTCATTGACCTATATGATAAGAGAAGAAAATTATTTTTGAGGCTAGGAGGAGGCTGTTTCTGTCTTTCCCTCCCTGACCTAAAAAATAATTCTCTGTAAGTTAACTGTTGACTGTTCCTCAGTGACTGCGTTTGGAGCAGGTCATTTTAATTTCGAGGTATCTTGTTTTCAGATTTCTGTTCTCTTCTTCTGCGTGTGTGTTTTTTATAGCCTTGTATTGTTCCGATGAATATTCAGTTTCATTCATTTGAATAAAAGAGGGAAAAAAGGTTTGACTGTTAAATGCTTATCTCTTAAATAGAGCTTACTTGTTAGTTTCCAATAATAGCTTCATTCAAGAAGACGCCAGAATTTCATTTCTAAATGCTCCCTATCAACAGCTACCCTACTTATGTCCATTTTGGAATCCTTTTGTGATTGAGGCTCACCTTCTCGCCACACTCTTTATCCCAGTTCTGCTGACTCCCAAAGCCCTTCCAAAGTGCGGGGTGCAATTAAGGTGGGGGCTTTGGGAGTGGCCAGGCCAGTGCCATTCTGCTGATGACAGGCGAGGTTGGTTTATTTGGTGAACTAGTCTGTTATCCTCCAAGCTTTAGCCCTTTGGCACGCAGCCCCTCTGAGTTGTCAGTCCCTGGAATTTGTCTCCATTGTGTGTGTGTTTGTGTGTGTGTGTGTGTGTGTGTGTGTGTGTGTGTGTGTGTTATGTCCAATCCTAGGAATTGAACCCAGGAGCATTTTCCTCCAAGCTACACCTTTAGCCCTTTTTATTTTATTTTTTTGTTTTGAAACAGGGTCTTGCTAGGTTGCCGAGAATATCCCTGCATTGCTGAGACTATCTGTGAACCTGTGATCCTCCTATCTCAGTCTCCCAAGTACTGATTACAGGCATGTGTTACCATGCCCGACTTTCATCTCCATTCTTAATGGTGGCTTGAGTGACTTTAAATACCTAGAGAAGAGGTCTCTGGCTCCAAGGTGGTGCCTAAGCATCAAGGGAGATGAGAAACAGAGCAGGGGCTTTTACTGTGGCTCCCCAAGGGGCCCGATGGCAGTGGGACCCCCCAAGTTTGCCTGTTTGGAAAGATCCAGATAAGTCAAGGAACCCTCCAAAGGTACTATGTCTCAGTTTGATAGGCCTTCATGAGACTCCATTTCTGATTCTCTTTGGGTAAAACTAGGGGTGAATAAGCATCACTTCCTGCCCCTGGCCCTCCCTAGGCTTCTCCTGAATCTTTACTCTGAGCAGATTGTTCAAAAGTCTGTGTTGCCTTGAAAACAATATGCTGAGTGAACTAAGCCAGACAGGAGAGAGACAAGTACCGTATGATTGTACTTGTGGGTGGTACCTAGAACCAGTGAGTTCATAGAGACAGAATAAACCAGAGCTTACAGGAGCTAGGGAAGGGGAAACGGTTACTGTGTGCTAGCACTTTCCATTTGGGATGATAAAAAGTCTGGAGATGGACGGCGGCTGTGGGTAAATTGTGAGTATCCTTCACACCACTAGTTGAACACTTAACAGTGGTTAAGATGGCAAATTTTATGTTACATATAATTTGCCTTCATAAAAAATTTGTTTCAAAAATGAAAGATGGCTGAAAAAAGGGGCTTTCCTGCCACCCATCCCTCTCAGATTTCTGATCCCATTATTATTCTCCTCCACTCCTTAGTTTAACTTATTTGGGGTGGTTGTTTGCCACAGAGTTACTAATTCATTGGAAATGATAATGCACCTGTGAAATAAAAATGATTATACGTTAAGGAATAACACTTATTGATAATTAAATGTTTCATTCCTTCTTTGCTTCCCCAAATGGAATAAATAAATATTTTACACATAATCAAGTTTGTTTTCTCCATTCAGGCCAAAGAGACAGGGATGTCAAGACGATATAGATCTTTAAAACACTGCAAATGAGTCTTGACATCACTGAATTGTTATGCATCCAAGGTACAGAGGCTGGAAATCCAGGCTATCTCTTTTCATCAGGAAAATCATTTTTGTGATACTCGAATTTTGAGTCCTGTGGGGCTGGGAAAGGGACCAGCAGGGAGAGGATCAGAGTCAGAATCTGGAATGCTACAAGGTGGCCTCCCCGCCCCCAGTTGTCTGCATTTCAATCCCTGTCTCCCAGGTTGGCAGCCCTCTTTCCTTTCTGGGTTTGGTGGCACAGAGTGGGAAATTGTGGCAGCAAAGATCCCTGAGTGATGGGGAGCTTGGTGGTGGAGTCAGTGACTTGCACAGCACAGCTTCTGTGCTGTGTTTCTGAGCTGAACCTTGGGCCCCACAGGACACGACTCCCCTGAGCCCCATTCCAGGATCAAGCCTGTGTGCACAGCTGCAAGGTGGCAAGGTGGCTTCCAACTCAGCTTTCCCCCAACCCCCCGGCCCACGGAGCGGCACCCTTCACTAGCATGGGTTCTGCTCACCCACACACACACCCTGCCTGCTGTGCAGAGTGGCATTGCTGGCCAGATCAGCAGGCATGGCTGGTGGAGGGCATGTGCAGCCCACCCCATGGAGGCAGCTGAAACCTGTGACCTCATTGCACTGCTGACCTGTGGCTGCCATAACAACGTGCCACAAACGTAGTAGCTTAAAAGAACTGAAATCAATCCCCTAACAGTTCTGGAGGCCACACTGTGCTTCCTCCAGAAGTTGAGGGAGGGGTCTTCCCTCACTGGCTTCTTCCTGCATCTGGCAGCTCCAGCTGTTGTTGCTTGGTTTGTGCCTGCATCACCCCATTCTCTTGTCCCCTCTGCCTTCACGCAGACTTCTCCTGTCTCCTATGAAGATGCCTGTCTTTGGACTTAGGGCCTACCCTAAATCCAGGGTAATCTCTTCTCAGCATCCTTAATTACATTTGCAAAAACCCCCTTTCCAAATAAGGTGACATTCTGGAGTCCTAGGGGTTAGAATATGGATGTATAGTCCACACACCCTAATTAGCAGTGAGTTCTCCCCCAAAAATTGGTCCACCCCAGCTTGTTTTATTTGCAAGGTACCTGGGTTCGGGACCAGGCCTGAAGGTGGCCTTCAAAGTCTGCACAAGATCCACAGGTTAGACACAAAGGACAACAGGGAGGCGCCCTGACTTGATCCCCACTCCGCTTTTTCTTTTTGTGACACTGGGGATTTAACTCAGAGGCATTGTACCATTGAACTACACCCTCGGCCCTTTTTATTTTTTATTTTGAAATGGGGTTTCACTAAGTTGCCCAGGCTCACCTTGAACTTGCGATCCTCCTGTCTCAGCTTAGGGGGAAGGGTTTTTGTGGCACCTCATTTTTCAAACAACATCATGGTATCTGATGCCAACTTCCAGCCTCAGAAGTAACTGAAGATCTGGCTTTTACTGGGGATAACTTGCCAACTTGGAGCCGCTGCAGCAAACACTCATGTCCTTATGGTGTGTCAGATATCCTCTTATGTGTCCATGATGGGCTGGGCTGTGCATACTAGGACACTGGCCCAGTATTTGGTGTATGTAATTGGCCTGTACTAAAGATCGTGATTGCATGTGGGTAGTGCTCCTGGCCCTATTTTACTGGAAGTTGTTTGAGAATAGAATGATCTTCCTTTCCTGAAGACTCTTCTAGAGCCCACAGGAGCCATGACATAGGGCTTCATGTATCAGCTTCCTGTTCCCTGGTATTCCTTAGAAGGTGTGGTACTGTTAGATGTACGAGTCAGAAGGGACTTGAGGGATTCCCTTTCCACCTTGGGTTGCTGGGACACCAAGTCGACAGACACTTGAAAAGGAAGCATTGTGTGGTTCTCATGGACAGGAAGCACTAATGACCTTCATGCAAAAATAGCCATTTTGATTGTTGCCTTCCCATGTGGTGCATCCGACTTTGATTTTGGCCAGGTTCAAATCATAGGGAAGGAGAGTGTCTTAGTCAGTTGGAGCTGCAATAACAAAGAACTGTGGCTTATCAACAGCAGAAGTTTCTCACAATTCTGGAGGCTGGAGGGAGGGCTTAGATCAGGGGCTCGGCATGGTTGGTTCTGGCGAGGGCTCAAACAGCCACCTTCTCATTATAGCTTCACTTGGTGGGGGGAGGAGGCACTATCTGGTGACTTTTTATAAGGGCACTAAGCCCATTTGTGAGGGCTCCATCATGACAGAATAACTTCCCAAAAGCCCCATTTCCCAACCCCATCTCACCAGAAAGTAGGATTTCAACATACGGATCTGGGGGACACAGAAGGGGATGAACAGCATAGACATTCAGTCTGCAGCAGAGAGCCTTGGGAGTCCTGAGTTGGGCTGTGACCAAGGTGTGAGACCCAGTGTCCAGTCACACCACCTTAATTTGCAGGTGTATAATGCAAGATCTGGAAAGGGGATGGGGCTCCCCACTCATTACGTAGATAAGATGCACATTCATTCAGACTGGATCTCAGCTCCCCACCCCCCAGCACGTCTGTACCCCTGCCGGAGCCCATCCCTGTGTTCATGCTGAACACCGCAGCTGCGTTCCATCCAAGGTGGGGCACGTCCCTGCCTGTGGGTCCCAGTGGCAATGCAGTGCTTGCTAAGCGGGGTCACAGATGGGGCTGCATGCTGGAAATGCTGTGGGGGTGGGAAGAGAAGAAAGGAAGGGGCAGGAGGGTGGAGAGCAGCCCTCAGGATGCTGAGCCGCATCGCCTGCCAAAATTCTTCAGTGCAGCTTGTCTAGCAAAGCCGGTCTCCAACCGAGTAAATACAGTGGATAGCTGACGGGCTGACAGCAGGCATCAAACGGTCTTAAACTGCCCCAAATCCACAGCGCTTTTGAAGCGGCAGTGGAAAAAGGATGCCCGCACAGAACAGAGGCCTACAACTTTTAATAGTTTCTTCCAAGCCTCAGGATGTCCTGATGAGGTATTAGAGGAAGTAATTCAGGAAGAAAAGGACAAATAACCGCCTCCATCTGGAGGCCGACCCGAGGGCTGGCCGCTCCAACTCACAGAAAGGGCCGCCATCCTGAGTCTCCCTAAGCCCACCCACCTGCTTCAGTACCCGGAGCCTCAGGGCTCTGACCCTCGTAAACAACAGACAAGTAAATTTCTTGTTTGCTTCAGGGTAAATGTAAACCATACAGTGGCTGGCAGCGTGTGGGTGAGATCATTAACTTTTCCTCACTGTTGGAAGGGTGCTGGGTACAAATCAGAATCATTGCCTGGACTTCAGGGCCCTCCCGGGGACCCACCCACCCAGGCCCATCAGAACCCTGTCCTATCTGCAGGCTGTTGAAGAATCCAGGCTGCCCGCCAAACTCACCCCTCCTCTCCCTGTTTTCTCTTTTCCTTTAGGATTTGGCTTTGTCACTTTTGAGAATGAAGATGTTGTGGAGAAAGTCTGTGAGATTCATTTCCATGAAATCAATAATAAAATGGTAAGTCTGGAGGGATGACCCTGAAATGGGACACCCTTTCCCCAGTACACACCACTGTCTTGTCTTCATGTGTGCGGGTGGGCAGACATGGGCCTGAGGACCAGGCTCTGGGATTCAGCCCTGTGCATGGTAGCAGTTGTTTACAACAGGGATCCACCAGCTCTTTCTATAAAGGGCCAAATGGTATTTTCAGCTTTGTGAGCCACACAACTGACATCTAAACTACTCTGTGTTATGGTACGGAAGTATTCATAGGCCAATATACTATGTAAATGAGGGGGCTTGGTTAAACTTTGCTTATGAACACTAAAATATGAGTTTTGTGTAAATTTCATGTGGTACGCGCGCGCGAGTGTGTGTGTGTGTATGTGTGTGGTCTCCAGTGTGTGCGCAGGCACTGGAGATCAAACTCAGGGCCTCATACATGCTAGGCAAGTACTTTTCTGCTGACCTAAATCCTACTTTTTTAACCATTTAAAAAACAACAAAAATAGCCCGGCATAGTGTCACGTGCCTGTAATCCGAGTACTTGAGAGGCAGAGACAGGAGGATCACAGATTTGAAGCCAACCTCAGCAACTTAGTGAGAACTTGTTTCAAAATAGAAAAATAAAATAGGGCTGGGGGTATAACTTGGAGGTATAATGCCTTTGCAGTCAATCCCCAGTACCACAAAAAAAAATTTTTTTTTTTTTAATTTCTAAAAAGTTAAAAAAATTTTAATCCTTGGGCCTTACAGAATCAGGTTGGGAGGGTGCTGCATGTGCCCTGTGGGTTGTAATTTGCTTGCCCCTGGTTTAGAACATGCTTTCCACATCCTGCTTTTGAGGGATCTATCCTAGTTTACCAAACTATTTCTTTTGGGGCCCTGCTGAGTAATTAACATTCCCCCCTTGTGATCAATTAGATATTTTCTACCCTCATGATCAGCTGCTTCCTTCCTTCCCTTTGGCTCTTTGAAGTTCCTTTTCCTGCCACAGCAGCCTTAGGAGGAGGGGAGGCTGGATTCTTGGAATTTGGGGGAGCTGGGCAGGCTTTCCAGAGAAATGGCCACCAGAGGGCGTCATGCCGTGTGCAGTGTGTGCCTCCTAGGTAGGTGTCCCATGCTCCTCTCTTCAAGTTGAGTATGGGATGAGAAACCACTTCTTTGTGGGTCTCAGAAAAATGGGGGCTCAGCAGATATTTCTGGAGCCATCTGCAGGTCCTCTGGAGCACAAACATCTTGGTTGACCAGCAAAGCCTCCAGGCCTGAGAAGAGGGAGGGAAAATGAGTGTTTCAGTCACAGCTGTAACTTTGATATTTTCTCCCTTTTGTCAAAACATTCCTTGCTTCTGAACCATGTATTCATATATGCATTGTATATTGGTCTGATATGTGCTCACCAACTTTAAATTCAATAATAGAGCTTTTAGTGTGGATAAGATCAAAGCAATCTGCTTAGCATGTGGTGCTACAGGCCTGATTCAATATTTGACTTGCTAATTTTTTCCCAGGGCACTAAAATAATATTGTTCATATTGTTCCTAGCCATCATATGCATCTGAAATGAAAGTACTCTTTCTTTGCATACTGGATGTTGGAGGCATCAGTGCACGCATTAAAATGGTACTGCAGAGATAAGTATGGAGGAATAACACAGGTCCTTTTGTAGGCTTTGTCTGTCCCCCAAATGCCATTGCCTTCCAGTTGGTCGGCCTCTCTCTCTCTCTCTCTCTCTCTCTCTCTTTCTGTAGGTCACTACTTGCTATTTTTAAAACTAGAGAGACAGAGGACTTAAACCTGTGTGCAGTGCCCGGCTGCCTTGTTTATCCTAGCCAGAGCATGCTATTGACAGGCTCTGCTGAAGGCTGCCTGGGCAGCAGGGAATAGAAGAAGCAGCGGAGAGTGCAGGCAGACGCCCTCCTGTCCTGCCAGGACTTCATGGTTCATCGAGAAAGGCCTGGTGCAGGCAAGAGACAGCTCTGTGTGCCACCTTGAATGCAAATATGCAGCCTTTCATTCTTGACAGGCTTGGAAATGAGCGTGAAAGCCAGGTGGGGAAGGATTTCGTCCTCCTCACTGCTTCAGTGGGGAAACTGAGGCCCTGGATCTCATCCCAGGGCTACCCAGATAGTGAAGGAGCCTAGGTCTTGAGCTCACTGGCTGCCAGATGAACTGCACAGGCAGTTGTTGGAGCTAGGGGTGGAGAGTGAATCCCAAGGTGACCCAGGGGCAACTTGGAGGTAGAGTTTCAGGCCCAGAAGGAGAACCCATGGGCTGGCTTGAAGCCAGAGGGCCTTGCCACCGTTTCTCGTCCTATGCCCATCCCCTTCTTTTCACCCACGTGGAGGTTCCCTATGGCAGATGTGGGTCACTGGCGACTCTGATATAAGAGTTTCTGTTTTCTTTTTAATCTGGAGCTAGTACTTGTTCTTTAAGAGATAAGCCAGGTCATACATGGTGGCACACACCCATAATCCCAGTGCTTTGGAGGTTGAGCAGGAGAACCACAGGTCTCAGCAACTTAGCAAGACCCTCGGCAACTTAGTGAGACCCTATTTCAAGATAAAAAAAGAAAAATGTCTAGGGGCATAGCTCAGAGGTAGAATGTTCCTAGGTTCAATCCCCAGTATATCCCAGTACCAAAAAAAGAAAAGAGAGAGAAGCCAAAATGGAAGTAGACAAAGAAGAGGAAGAGGTAGCAACAGAGTGGCTAGGATTCCTGGTTTTGGAGGTGATGGTCCAGGGTCTCAACCCAGCCCTACCAACTGTGAACTCCAAGGAGAGAAATTCAACAGTCCTGAGAGGGGACCAGGGGAAGCTACTGGAGTAACTAAGCTCCTATAAAACAGGGCTGGTAACAGTGCCACCTCAGCGGGAGGCTGGAGGAGACTGGGCGAGATACTATGAGCAAAGGACTTGGCTAGGGCGTGCGCCTGGGCACAGGATCGATGAGCATTAGCTCTCATCATCGCCCATACCTTGTCTTGGAAAGATCTTCCTCCAGTCAATCCTCCTCTGAAGAAATGTGGAATTGAAGGGGGTGAGGGGGGCGGCAGAGGAGTCTGCATTCTGAATTGCTTTGGATTCTCTTCTGAAAGCCAAAGAAAGGAAATACATTTAAACTGTGCTATAGGCAGAGTTCAAATAAAAGATTTGGAAAAAGAGAACTTGGAGACCGTTGAACAGGAGCCCACGTGGCCAATAGAATGCTGGAGGAGTTTCGGGTGCACCGGATGGTGCTATGACGCTGGAAGGCCGATCTCCAGCCCTCTCCATCTCCCTGAGTCTTTGGAGGAGCCACAGGTAGCTGCAGCTCCCCAGCACGCCAGCAGCTGCCATTTCCTGATACTCACCTAAGCCAGGTCTCACCACCCATGAATCAGGGGGATCAGATTTGAATTCAGGTCTTCTGATTCTACCCTGTGTGCCTTGCACTTAGCAGACACTGTATGAATAATTGTGGAATGGATAAAGGATTCAGCGAGGGTCCTTGTGACTGCCACACACACCATAGCTCCTACATTGCCCATCTAATTTGCCTGGTGAATCCCCTGGGCATTTTAAAAACTGAGGACCCTTCTGCACCATCCAGACAGCCAGAGCAGGCTCACGTGCCCCTGCCTGCCCAGGCCCAGGATAGCTATCTTGGGAAAGCCAGGATTACAGGAACCCCTGCCCTCCTCACTCCCTGTACCAGCCCTGCCTTAAGGAGGCCATCTCCAGGGTGGAGCAGAAGGATGTCCGAAAAGATCTCACATGGCACCTTCTCACACAGAGGTCCCACAAATAGCTAACATTTTGGGGTGCAGATGTTATCCTCTGCTAAACACTTGCTGTATACATCTTACTTGATCTAGTCATTATTCCCATTTTGCAAACAGGCAAGGAAAGGAGAGAGAGAGATCAAGCAACTAGCCCAAGCTCACAGTCAGCAAGTGGCAGCCCCAGAGTTCAAGGCCAGAAAGCTATGCTTCAGAGCTCAAGGCTGTGCTTCCTCTCTGGGCTCCAAGGGACTTTTAAGTTCGTCCTGCTGAATTACAGGCCTCCCGTGACCACTGAGTGTCCTTCCCTCCCAGCCATATTGTGGCCTTGTGGTTTCTCGATCTAGGAGAAGAGTGGAGGAGCCAGGCTCACTTGGGGCAGATTCCTGGCCAGGCAAAAGGGCCAACTTTGAGTTGAAGGGGTCCCGATCAGCTACGGATTGCCAGGAGGCAGGTGGCAAGGGGCATGGGTGGGGAGTGGTTGCCACCAGAGCTCAGGGCCCAACCCAAGGACAGCCAAGACCACAGCCAGAGCAGAATGCAAATGTGGCTCTTTATCAGTAAGCACGCACAAATGCACTCACGAGCCACCTCGTGACCCTCGGGTAGGGGCTCCTCTCTGGCCGCTCCGCCAGCCCCAGCGAGGGTGCAGCTAATAACACCTCCCGCCGCGTCCCCCTGATTGAAGCAGCCCCCAGCAGCAGGGACACTTGCTTGATTAGTCACCAGAGCCCAGCCTCCAGCGGCCTCCTGAAGAGCCAGGCAGCTGCAGAGAGAGAGGTGGGAATTGACAGCCAGCTCCAGGTTTCCTCAGAGGCCTGGCCCCCACCCCAGAATAATGTCAGGGAGGTGACACCCTCATTGGGTGGGGACTTGCAGTACAGTTTGAAAGGTGCCTGGGTGTACAGCCTTCTCCTAGACTTCACTCAACAGAAGGGAATGGGTGTTGACAGGCACGGTGCTAGCACTTTACAGTATACACGCCATCTCCATTCATCCTCACAGTGTCCTGAAAGAGGTCTTGCTCCCAGAGAGCCAGGGGCTCAGAGCAAAGAGGGGACTTTCACAGTGAGGCAGTTCTGAGTGACAGAGCTGAGATTCGTACCTGTGCCATTCTGGCTCCAGACCCTGTGTTTTTCCAACTGCACCTTGCTGCCAACTTGGGCAAACCTAATATTTAGAAATCTGGACTTATCAGGCCAGTGAATATAGGGATGAGTTTTTAATTTGCTTTATACAAAGACTCTTACAGGATACCTTTACATAGTCCTTTTTCTTATTCCTTTGAGGCGCTCTGATTTAGAGAAGTTTGCTGAGTAATTGGTGGGTACAGCTAGTTTGCTTGCCCATTGTCTTGGACTGAGAGAAGGCCTGGCCCTAGAGGTCAGCGTGTGGACATGTCCCAGCAGCTTGGTAGCCTCTAGGAAAGTTAGGGAGGCAGAGGAGGTGCAGCACCCACCCCCACCCTCCACCCCTGCCGAGCTCCAAGTCGGGAGCTGCATGCCGACAAGTTCCCAGTGATTTGTGTGCACATTAAAGTCTGAGAAGCACCGAGCTAGGATGGCTGCTAATGATGGATAATGTGGGAGCCATGGGTCATAAATCGTCCATCCAGCATCAGAAGGAAGTTACCTGGGTGAAGGGAGAGGAGCTGAGATGAGCCAGCCTCTCTGGGCACCTGGATCCCGCCCGGGCCAGTTGAATGGCCTCAGTGCCACTCCTCGTCACTTCCTTTATGATCAGAGGCCAGCTATCCCCAAGAAAGCTCCTGTCACCCAGGACTGCCCTCAGACCACCTGGTCCTTCCCTGTTCATGTCACAGGTGTCCTAGGCACATCTAAGTGTTCATGAAGGGCCAGATCCTCTGAGTGACATGCATGTATCTTTGGAACCTGAACCTGAATACTAGGTTCACCACTGCTCATTCTGGGGCCACTGGTGAGTCCCCAGCCTGTGTGCACCTGCATCCTCCTCTGCAAAATGGGGTCGTGGAGTTACAAAAACAGGCCACACCCAGGCAGATTTGGCCTGCTGGTCATAGTGTGCAACTCCTGGCCTAATCTCACCTGGAGCAGGTAGGTTGTGAAGTGCCGCTTCTCTCCGTGGGTTTCTAAGCAAAGATTTCTAGCCAAATGATCAGCCAAGTTCACCACTGAATAGTACTTTATTAGTCAGAAGCAGAGAAGAGAGGGGTGCCCCAAAATAGACACTGGGGTTTGGGATAGCAGCCTTTGGGAAGCTTCAGTGCATTGGTTCTTAGGGGAGCCCCAAGCACTGAACAGCAGAGGGAGAAGGAAATGGGTCAACGCGGGGTGCTGTCAGCCCAAGAGCACAAACCTTCCCTGCAGAACAGCCAACAGTCCACTGCCACTTTGTGACTTCTGCCTTTGGGCTTGTTGGCTGCCCCTCCTAGAAAAAAGGGCATGATGGCACCTCCCTCAGAGAGTGCTGGGACTCAGAGCTGTAAAGGGTTTGGAACAGAGCCAGGCTACAGCACACTCTGTCAGAAGGATAGATCTTCCATATTATCAGCATCATTCTCAGAATCATTTTGATTGAGAGAATGAACTCCCCAGGAAAGGAGGTCCTTTCTAGGTAATAAGAAATACAATACAAGGTGCAGGACCAGACAGGGCTAGCCCGAGCCTCCTGCAGGGGAGGAGTGTGAGCTGGAGGTGATCCAACAGAGCAGGAGGGGCCTGACATCAGAGTTCCTAGATCCCAGAAAGGCTGATTCAGACTCTCCAGCGGAATCATCTGGTGGGGAGGTTCCCGAAAACCCTCTTCCCAGTGCAAAGCCTGGTGGGATCTCAGACCTGCCACCTTCAGCTCAGGGCACACCTTAGGGACTGAACTTCAAGCAGGGCTCAAGGAGGGAGGGCCAGGAGGATGAGCAAGGAGAGCCCTGAGTTGACCTCTGTGGCTCAGGACTCCAGTGCTGGGCCAGACCATCTGTGGAGTCTCCCCAGGCTGCAGCGGGCATCTGGGCCTTGCCCTCTAGAGAGAGCCCGGTGACCAGGTTCCCTCCCCTCCCTCTGGCTGTCTGCTCCTCCCCAGCCCTGAAAATCGGGGACCCAGCCCACAAGTGGCAGTGCAGGGAGGACGTGGATGGAATCAACTGGGCTTCTGTGTTCTCCATCCTGTTTGTACCATGGTTCTCACTCGTAAGCTAATTTTAGCCATCCATTCTGCTTCTGTTGCCATTTATAAAATGAGAATGTCAAATGCAATATTAAACAAGCAGGATGAAGGCAAAAAAGGAAATGCCAGAGAGGCATTTAATAAATGAATCCCGTGTTTACGTGGGAGAGGGAGAGATCCTGCGCCCACGCATCACACACGCACTCGTACACATGCCGCCTGTGTACGGGCTCTGATAATGAGAGCAGAGCGAATCGTGTGTTGGGGAGGCCCTGGGAGGCGGGGTGGAGGGGCTGCTCTTTAGGCAGAAGTAATTTGGCTTGCAGGGAGATGGCTTCCCAGCTGCATGAGTTCGGGCCATTCGACCTTCATCCATCCTCTGTCTGGGTCAATGCAGGGGAGGCCCGAGGTGGATGGGTGTCCCGCAGCTCTGGATTTTTGCACACATGTTGTCGCTGGCTCCCCCTTCTCCCACACCACCACAGACGGTGGGATGGTGAGAGGGGAGCACGGAGGTCACTGGAAGGGACTCACCCCTGCTCTTCTGTCCCTCCTCTGGGGCCTGGGACTTTGATCCCAGACTCCTCCTTTAATCTCTTCTTGCAGCTGCTCCACCCCACATGGGGGGGGGGGGGACTTAAACTAATGCTCATGCTGCACCTTGTCTGTTCTCTCTCTTAAATAAATGAGTACGGCCCCTGACTGGGTCTCTGACAAACCCTCCATGGGTTGAGGCCGACCCTCACTGTCTTCTGGCAGGCTTTGGGCACCCGCTGAAGGCCGAGGTTCATTTTCTCTTTGAAATGCCCTTGCGGGTACCCAGAAATAAAGAGAACAGCTGCTGCTGCCACCGTCAGCTTTTTCCCCAAATAGTGCAGCCTGTGAGGCTCCTTTAGCACACCTTGCTGATGAATGCGGAGAGATGGGACTACCTGGCTGGCAGGCAGGGGAGGTCAGGACAAGGGCTGGGCCCTGAGGGAGAGGTGGCTGGTTTTTTTCTCCCTCATAATTCCTGTTTGGGGGAATGGAGCTGCATCCTTGGAGCAATCACCTAGGCTTCCTGTGGATCAGGGGAAGGGATTACTCAACCAACGTTATCCAGGGCAAGCACTGTAGCGGGCTGGCTGATGACAGCCCTGAGGGGCAGGCACTACTGTCTCTGTCTTACAGATGAGGACGCCAAGTGCAGAGAAGTTAGTCAGCTACTCTCAGCACACAGGGGCAGCAGGTGGAGCAAAGGTTTAAAGCTGGGAGCCTAACTGGGCGTGGTGACGCACACTTCTAATCCCAGTACTTGGGAAGCTGAGACAGGAGCTTTGCAGGTTTGCAGCCAGCCTCAGCAACTTAGCAAGGCCCTCAGCAACTTAGTGAGACCCTGTTTCAAAATAAAATAGGGCTGGGAGTGTAGCTCAGAGGTAGAATGCCCTTAGGTTCAATCCCCAGTGGCACAAAAAAAATTGGGGAGCCTTAGCCACTGGGTCATGCTGCTACGTGACAAACATGACAGACGGGATCCCTGTCTGCTCTCTAATCAGGACAGGGTAGGGAGTGAGGTTACCCAGACTTTGAGCACCCCTGGGCAAGAACCACACCCCCCTGTATTCTCTGTGTCCACACCTAGCTCTGCCTGCCTGGTAAATAGCAGGTGCTTAATATCATTGGTTTATGACCTACTTCACTTTGCCATTGCTGATTTTAATAAAACACTGAGCAGAGGAAACAGTGGATGAAATTAATTCTGTAAGTGGTGAGGAAATTAATTCTGGAAGGTAGAGTCGGGAATAACTTTGTGGGAGAAATAGCATCCAGTTGGGCCTAGAGGGCCCGGGAGAGGGGTAGGGAGGGGCCAGGAGGTACTAAGAGGGCAGAACCCAGAGGAGGTAACAGGGGTTTTGAAGTTAGGGGACCTGCAGTGAGTCCCGGCTGTGCTTTGTGGCAGTTCACTCCTCAAAGCCTCACTTTCCCTGTTGGCTAGGGGCCTTCAATGGAGTGAGGGAACTCAGAACAGTGGATATTCTTTGAGGACTCCTGTGTGCCAGACACTGTGCTTGATACCTATTATGTGCATATATAATCTATGGAAACATCTTGCACATCACGTACCTATACATGCGCACTTGCACACCCACAGGGCTGTTGGGACTGCCTGGCACATGGGTGGTGCTCAGTAAACGCTGCTCCTTCCTGGTACTCCTACTGAGTTGAGATTATTAACCCCATGGGCTCTCGATGCTCTCCACAGACAGGTCAGCTATTGGTGACAAGCCTGTGTCCTCTAAAGGTAGAAATCCCTGCTGGCCGCCTTCACTCTCCCGCAGGCGCTTCTGGGGCAGGGCTCACACAGTGCTTCTTCAGCAGAGCCCGTGCTGCAATAGCACAGGACAAGGTGCCATGTCCAGGCAAGGCCTCTGGTGCTTGGCCACATGCAGGTCCCTATTCACAAGGACAGTGCCTGAGGAGAGAAGGACAGAATATAGAACTCCCTCCCACTCACCTTCCAGCATCACCAGCAGCCAGCCGGGAAGGCAGCTGAGTTTGCAGAGGGCAGAAGGGCTCAGAATTTACTTCCCTGTTGGATTCCAGAACTGGGTCTTCTCAGCACAGCTGCCCAGATTTCCAAGGGTGAAATTACACCCACTCACCCCAACCAGTGATAGGGTCTCAAGGCCTTGCCCTTCCCAGAGCCCACACTCACCTGGTTGTGATTCCATCCTGCCCCTGGCCCAGAGTGAGAGGAGCAACTCACTGGGATCAGAATTTGGGAAGAGAACTTAGGACTGAGAAGAGGGGCTTGGCTCCGAAGGCCGATCCAGGAATGGTGACCAGCACGTCCATCTCAGGCAGGAACTCCTCGTGTATGCAGGGGAGCTGTGGGTCCTCCTACCCGCCCATGCTCTCCTCTCCTCTCCTCTGCCTCTCATAGAGAGGAGTTGTCTATGTGCCCCCCACCCTGCTCCACCCCAGTCTGGTGACTCCACACAAGGTAGCAGGCAGGGCCAGATTCCTTGTCATGAGGGCCCTGGGCTCAGAAGGACCCTGCGCCATTTGCCATTGCCATCCTGAGACTTAATAATTGTTGAATGAAGGCCCCTCATCTTCATCCATAGCTTGTTCCATAGCTAGTCCTGCCCTGGGATGGACTCAGCCAGACGAGGCGTGGGTCCGCCGAGTGGGAGGGCTTGCCTTGGCCTGTTTCCTTGTTCTGTGGGCTCCTTCAGGATGGACCTCTTCCAGATCTTGGTTATGAACCTGTAAGACCCTTTGTGGGGTCTCCAGAAAGGTTTATGATCAGCAGGGAGGGAGAACAAGAGAACCGTGATCAGGAGGAAGGAAGGCTGTGGGATTGAGGGTTGGGGGGAGTCTCTGAAGGTGGCACTGATACACTCCCACGACAGATCCACATGGCTGTCAGGCCGAGGCAAGGCTCTGAGTCCTCACTCTTGCATGGCCTCTCCCCATCCTTCCCCATCTCCTTGTACAGCACTCAGGACCTAGTGGCCACAGGAGGTAGTCTGTGTGGGGCTCCAGAGAAGCCATGTTCTCCCGGAATCCCAGAACTGACTGGACAGGAGGCCAAGCTGATCCTGAGCAAGGCCAGGTCAGGCCTCAGGGGAAGCCATGGAAGGACAGGCACCACCTTGGGATCCTCTTCCCCAAGAGGCCTGGCCCTCTGTTCTCCTCCCTCCCTTCAACCAGACAGCCAGACGGTCAAGGTCGATGTCTGTGCACTGGGGAATTTTAGCCTTTGAAATAGGCCTCTCTTGTAGTGAGAAATGAAGTTGCAAACACTGGCCTCTTTAGGCCAGACAGAGCCTCCTTGTCCTGGGAGTCCACCAAGGCCACAGGTATGGTGCTTGGGTTTCCCTCTGGCCCCTGGGCTGCGTGCTGACTGAGGCCATTGTGTGCAGAGCAGGGGAAACAAAAGCCTTTTTCACTTCCCAGAGCTGGGCTTTCTTCACAGACTGCCTGCCTCTCCCCAAACACACCCAGCATGAGCTTGCCTTTGCAGGGGCTTCAGGTTGCTGGAGCAGGAGCAGACACTCAGAGTGACTATAGCAAAGCTGTCCCCATAGAAGCTCTAATATCTTCTCTGAAAGCCAGTGCCAAGCATCCCTTGCAGGAAGAGGGGGTAGTTCAGGGCATGCTCCCCTGGCATGGGTCACAACTATAGGCAGACATGGGTTCAAATCTCTGTCTTGCAACACATGCACTAGGTCTGGACTGCAAGCTAGGAAGCTGAAGTATTGAAGATGATATATAGCTAAAAAGGGAACACACACACACACACACACACACACACACACACAGAGAAAATGTAGCAACAATGGCTCTGGGAAAAGGACACACCAGTATTCTTTAGGCCATCTTTGCAATTTTTCCATAAGTTTGTAGTTGTTCTAAGTAAAGAATTAGGAACACCAAACTTCCTTACTGAGCTGCTTTAGATGTTAATGAGAAGAGGCCCCAGCCAACGAGCAGCACATAGACAGGCAAACACAGTGTGACAGCAAAGGCGTGCTGCTGCTCCAGCTGCCCTAGAGGTGAAGGGCTCCATCAAGTCAGCATTCGGAAGCCATAACCAAGGGGAATACAAGGAAGCCACGCCCTTTCCTCCAAGACAAATGAGATTTTAAAGCGTATCCCATCTGGGTTGGAGGTTGGCACATCCCTGGCCTTCCTTCCATTCCTGGCATGGACTTGTTTTATGGCTTTGCCAGATGTGGGATTTGAAAATGGAGGCCAAGTCTTCCTGGGGTGAGTGGTTGGTTACAAGGGACCTCTGAGGCTTCTCACAGTCCACATGGAGGGCCCTGCCCCCTTTCTTTCCCTCAGATCAGACTGCTGGCTTCCATTGCCATTTGAAACAGTGGTGGTAGCAGCCATTGTGAGAGTGGTCAATGGAGGAGACTCAGGACTGGACTCAGAGGTGTTCCTTCCTCCAGACTCACCCCCAAGCGGCCCTATGGAAGGCACTCTGGGAGGGCACTGTTCCTTTGAGTGTGGGTGGTGGGAGTGTTTACCATGAGTGGGGGGTGCAGAAACAACTGGAGCAAGAGGCCTTTGTTTCTGATGATTGTGGGGAGCCAGGCATACCTCTGTGGGCCTGCAGCAGGAAGGCAGCTTCCATGCCCTGCCCCATGGTAGCAGCCCTCCATGCTCATGGCCCCAAGAACTCAGCCAGCCAAACACCGGGTATGAGGAATGCTTCTCCCTGCCCTGTCTGCTCACAGCCCTTCAGTGTTCTTATATATAGCTATCTCCAAAGGCAGACCTTACCATCTCAGTCTCCCAGTATCCTCGCCCTCCCACACTGGATCTAGGCTGACTGGCAGAACCAGTAGAATGTGGTGGAAGTGGCACAGTGTGAACCCCAAGGCCAGGTCAGGAAGAGCCTTACAACTTCTGCCCCTGTTGAGTCACTTGGGATGCTCTTGGAACATCCCTCTTGGAACTTAGCCACCATGCCACAAGAAGATCAAATGCCCTGGAGAAGCAGGAAGCACCCCCATCAGCAGTCTTGGACCTCCAGCCCCAGCCACCTTCCAACCACAGCTCCATGAGAGGCCACAAACAGAAGCCGGGCCTGAGCTCAGTCAACTCGTAAGCCATGAGGAAGAATGACCAGTGGTTGCTCAAAGCCACCGAGTTTGGGGCTGTGTGTTGCACAGCAGTCTATAACTGCAATGTGGCTTGTGGCCAGATGACCTACGCCAGGGTCAGGCAAGGAGACTGATTTTTCCTACTGGGTTTCCAGCTCTGCCCCTAGTTTTCAAGCTTTCTGGCTTGCACAGGACCCAGAGGAGGATGATCCAAATGTAGTATAACTCCGGGGGCTGCAGAATGACAGGCCCAAAAGTGGTGAGGGGCAGTTCAGTGCATGAGAACTTGCATTAATCTTCAGAGAACAAGACAGTCGGAGCCAGTTCTTTTTCAACAGAATGAGGGCTCTGAGAGGTGGAGGCTTGCCGGGTTTATCGTCGTGTCCCCCAAAGCCTAGCTCTTGTCTGGCGCATCAAGTTCCTTTACATCGTTGAATTAAGTAGTCCAAAGCTCCAGGAGCAGGGGGGCTGTGTGGGCAGGCCTTCTGGTCCTGAGAAATCTTTCGAGAAGCCTTCAGTGCAGGCCAAGCTCCCTGCTGTGAGTTCTGCCTGCCCAAGACAGGCTAGGGTCCCCCAGAGAGTGCGCGTGCCATGGCCTCTGGCCCTCCAGAGCACTCACCATTGACACAGCGGGTGGTTGACAGAGCTCTCATGGTCCACGATGCCCAGAGCACCATCAGCAAAGTTAGAGCAGAATTAAACAGAGCTGCCAGCCCTGTTCAGTGAGAGGAAGAGTAGGTGGGTTTGTTTAAAATACTCCCATTACAGTCAGTTAACCTTTATGTTCCCTAAATGAAAATTGTATAAACCTGAAATTTTCGTTGATCAGGTTGCCTAGGAACCAGCAGCAGGTTTTCATAAGACAATGCAATAGATTGTCACCGATAGGGCTATTAGGAAGCGAGCTGGTTAGCAGTATTATTCCCCATCCTGGTGTTGGCATTAGGTAATTATCTGTCTGCCTGTTCAGGCCACGCCTATCTTTCCAGGCTGGGGCAGATTCATGCAAATGAGGTTTTTCAGCCTGCTTCTCTTCAGTCCCCAGGGGACCTAGAGTCCAGGGGCCCATTGCCACCCCTGGGCTTAGGAGAGGAATTTTAGAGACCCTATTTGGATGAATTTATTTCTTTTTAATCACTTTTCCTCCTACTTGCAACAATACCCTAATTGCCCTATCAGTGACGATCTAGTGCAATGTGCTAGGAAAACATGCTGCCTAGTCCCACCAGGAAAATAAACAATAATGAAATGCACAATTGAAAAAAATATTTTAAAGCCACTCTAAGACAACTTTGATATGTCTTTTTGGTATTTTTCTTTACATGACATATACACTTATTTGTTTTCCACCAAGTCACTATGATTTGCTCTTTTCCTTTTGTGGTTAGGTGACCAGCGTCCTGGTTTGCCAGGAACTGAGGGGTTTCCAGTTCCAGTCCTATTATCATCAGCATGCTTTTCTATAGCTGTGGAGCATTCAATTAATGTGGACTTTCCAAACTCAGCTTAACCAGTTCCCTGCTCTTAGACTCTAAGGGGATATCTTTTGTTATTGTTTTCCTCATCATCATCACAATGAATGCTTCTGGTGAAGAGCCTCATCCATATGTCCTTGCAGTATAAATTCCTACAGGTAGAATGACCAAGTCAAAGAATGTTCATGTTATGGGTTTTGATATATTGTCAGGTGCCCTTCAGAAAAACATGTGCCAGTTTCCATGCCCCCCACACCCATACGGTTTACCTCATGAACCCGTATATCAAACAGTCCTAGCTGGGCAGGGTGGTACATGCCTGTATTCCCAGTTCTTGGAGACTGAGACAGGAGGATTGCAAGTTTGTGGCCATCCTCAGCAACTTAGCAAGGCCCTCCACAACTTAGTGAAACCCTGTTTAAAAAAAAAAAAATTATATATATATATATATATATATATATATATATATATATATATATATATATAT